>PVIA01011133.1:0-46789 GCA_004024845.1 Tonatia bakeri
GAGTTTGTTCTTCTGCCTATTTATGCATTCACTGGTTGATTCTTATATGTGCCCTGACCAGAGATCAAACTCACAACCTCTGCGTATTGGGAGGATGCTCTCACCAACTGAGCTGCCCTGTCAGGGTAGTCCTCTACTTTTGTGTTACCCAGATGAAACATCCCTGTCCTAGTTCACCAAATCACCTTTCACCAGCTCCACGTGGACCAACAATGTACCTCTGAAACCTCGAGCCTTCTGTTTCCTTTCCTACTCACCAAGTCCACTTCAGCTCTTTGTTAACAGTGTGTCGTGTGGACCTTAAGAAGTTAAAAAAAAAAAAGATGTCTAAACTCTTTACCTCTCAATCTATCCAAATTACACTTGGACGTGACTTTGCAGGAAGTTACAGTGCAGCATGCCGCCTGAGCCATATGGCTAAGGTCATCCTAGGGCCTAAATGAATGAAACAAAAGGTATTTAAACCTGTAAGTCTTAAAACTCCCTGGTTCCTTGATTACAACAGGTTTCTTATACCCCTAATGATTTGTTTTCATTTAGTACAAACTAGTACTCATTTTACCTACCACCAAGTTTTGCTCACTTTCAACAAGGAACACATATTTATTTATTATCCTCAAGATATGTGTTAAGAGAGCACAAGCCACACGCACTGTGGGTAATGGCTGCTTTTCGATACACCACTCGCTACCTCCTGTGTGCCCACAGGGAGGTCAACCTCTCAGTTTCCTTATCTGTAAACTAGGGATATACAGTATCTACCTTCTAGAGTTGTAAGGAGATTAAATTAATATTGTATAAATTGCTATGGTGCAGCAGAACTGTTATAATATCTAAATGAGGATACGCTTGCAAATTATCCAGAATGCCTACATTCTCACTTTCATTATGGCGTACGTGCTAATCCAAAAAATCCTTCAAGAACTGTGATTCAGCCTTGACCCGTGTGGCTCAGTTAGTCAGGCATCATCCTGAAAAGTGAAAGGCTGACAGTTCAATTCCTGGTCAGGGCACATGCCCAGGTTGTGGATTCAGTCCCTGGATGGGGTGTGTACAACAGGCAACCGATTAATGTTTCTCCCTCACATCAATGTTTCCCTCTCTCCCTCCCCCTCTAAAAATTAAATAGAATCCTTTTTTTTTTTAATGTGCTTCTAAGCTACTGGCACATCTTCCTTGCCACACTATTCTAATTTGACCTTTCTGAGAGTACAAAAAGAAGAAAAACGAAAAAGTGGTCATCTAACAATATTAATCACGGCAGACTGGAGTGGAAAATGGGAGATAATGGAGATCATCTTGGGGGCATTTTGGAAAGGTAACATAGAATGCAAATCAAAACCCTGAGCAATAAATACTGATAAAATTATTTTGACAGCACAGGAAGACAACACTTGTCATTTTCTATATCTTTTCCTTCAAGTAATAAAATTTAAGTAGTTATAGGACCAAGAGAATTTCAACTAGGAAACAAATTGAATCATAAAAATATACTCTCAGGGTTCAAACACTTAAAGCATCACCTGACCTATTTTTATCCTCCTCCGAAAATGCTTGGGAAAAATTTCAACATCACTAATTCTCAATGTTGATGAATACTACTTAAAATTTGTATACTACTTTACACATTTTAAATACTGTCATATAATAACTAAAATGCACTAATAATCAGGTTAGAACCAAACAAAAGTGAATTTGAGGGGTGGGGTGGAAAGGGGAGAAAGAAGCAAAGGGATTTCTTTGGGATCTTAGATTAAAACTTAATCAGGTAAACAGAAACTGTCCACACAGTAGGGGGCATCAGTTGCACTATCAATTATACAATTATACATACCACTTCTGGGACATCGTTACAAACTCTGAGCTATGCTATTTAAGTAAGGGTTTTTGTTTTGTTTTTTCCCCTAATTGAGCCTCAAATGTCTTATCTTTATACCTGGGAAAACCACCTACTCAGCAGAGGTGAGGAGATACTAGAATGCAAGTACTTTTAAAAGTGCCTAGGACAGTGCAGGTAAACAATGGGGCCTCAAATTTCTTTCCTCTGAAATACAATTCTGAAAAGTATAAAATCCGAACAGCATGTCTATTGAAAAGAAATGTATCATAATGGATCCTTCTCTAAGGAATCACATGCACCCTGTGTTATGGCATCTGGATTTGATATATGCATTCCGAAATGAAACTTCTCCAGTCGAAATCAATATAAATGACACACAGAATAACATAAATTACCTTCTATTCACATCATAAATAAATGTGGCATATTCTGGTCTAAAACCATAGATTTACCAGAGGAGTGTGCTATAGCTGGTCTGCTCTCATTACTGGTCTGCCTATTTGGTTCCCATGAAAATAAAATTTACCAAAGCTTGATGATAAAATTAGATAACGATATTGTAAATAGAAGATCACTTTGAGTCTTATTCTTCTCTGTGCCAGAAGAGTGGAAATTAATCAAAGACCACAAATGGAAAGAAAAACACGATAATGAAATGGTTACTTCCTACCCTCCCACCTCCAATACTCCTGCCCCACCCTGAACTGATTTCTCCTCATTGTGTCTATCAGAGAGAGAGTCTGGGAAAAGGGAAGAATACAAAGATTGGAAGATAAATTTACAAAATTAATAGCATCCTAACAGCAAGAGAAATTAATCTTTCATATATTCTCCCTTCCACACCAAGTAAAATTCTGTATGCCTGGCACTGGGCTGAATGCATCACATAACTCTTACTCTTCACAACAATCCTGCGTGGTAGGTACCAGCATCATCCCCACTTCACAGATGATGCAACTAAGTGAGGCTTAGAAAGATTGAGAAACTTGCCCAAGGTTACACACCTAAGTGGCAGACAGCCAAGAGTCTTGACTCCAAAATCCATAGTATTTACCCTGTGCTACACTACTTATTACTATAGTGTAGATGAAAGGGTATTTATTGGGTTCCAGACTCAGCTTCACCCCTTGGGCAAATCACTTGACCTTGCTAAGCAGTTTGTCATCTGCAAATGAGGGCAATGACAGCTGCCCAGCCTTCTCCACAGCATCCAAATGATGCTGAAAGAGTTAATGTGTGTGCAAATATGCCATAAAAACTATAGGGCACTATGTAAATGTAAGATTTGGTTTATTTGAGCCTAGGTTCCATATATCTTTATCCTTCCAAATGGCTTATTGATCTAAAAGTAAGTTTAACAGTAGTTATATCATTTTGTAACATTCCTCAGTAAAATCTAGTAAAAAAAAAAATCAACCTTAGACATTCTGGAAAGGCAAAACTATAAAGACAGTAAAAAGCACAGTGATTTGGGGAAAGTGAGGGAGGAATAAATAGGGTTTTTTTAGGGCAAACTACCCTGGATGATACTGTAATGGTGAATACACGTGTCGAAATTCAGAATCTACACCATAAATGTAGATTATGCTCAATCTAGGATTATTATGCTCAATTTTTCTGTAAACCTAAAACTGCTCAAAAAAAATAAGTCTACTCATTTTTTAAGAACTCATTCTTATAAAACAAAGTCTACTTAGGGATTTAGGAAGTAATATAAATGAGCTTGGTGTTTTAAAACATTCTTGGAATACGTGACAATGTATACCCCACCTTTTTAGATCAATATTGTCCAACAGAATTTTATGCCACGATGGAGATATTCTAGATCTGCTCTAATACAGTAGTCACTGGCCACAGTGGTCACTAACAATTGAAATGCAGCTAGTGTGACTGAGAAATGGAATTTTTCACTTTGATTTAATTTAATTTTAATTAATATTCAAATAGCCACATGTGGTTTAGTGGCTATCATATCAGACCTCATGGTTTTAGACAATTCAAGAGACCCCTAGAAATGGACTATAATATTAACTTAAAAAGAAAAAGGTTACCTCAAGAGACCATTCAGGATGTAGTTATGAAACAATGCTACAATTCACCTAGCAGATTGAAATACTATATAGGTAGTTAAAACACCAAGAACCAATAAAGTCCATCTCCAGTTCTTTCTCACTTTACGTCCTGTAATGTAACCAAAGAGAGACAAAGCAGGTCATTTTTAATTCCTTCAAAAATTTCAAAACAACCCAATTAGTTAAATATCACTTCTGCTTCCTGAAAAACAGGGCGGAGGTCAAGTTAGAATTAGGAATATTTATTTGTTCAAGTCAGTGACCCAGAGGGAAAAAAAAATAAGCGTCAAAAGGAAATAAGAGTGATTTTTGCAGACATAACATATTCATCCAATTTTTTTAATGAAGGTTCAAAAACTGATATTACCATGTATTTTAATTCCATGTCATAGTCAATTGGAAATCAAAAGGATAAAAGATGCCCAGAATAGCATGAGCAGAAAAGAAAGGGGCGTGAGGTAAGTAAACAAAAGTGAGACCATACACATGACTACTCATATCCAGCTGTTAACCAGAGGGCTGCCTCAAAGAGTCATTACTGCTTATCTTGGTGGCTTAAAATGCTAGTTGATTAAACCTCAGTTCCCAATTCAGACTTGTTGTGCTCACCCCAGTGGCATAAAAGGGAACTTACGTCCTCAACTGCAGCGGCTTTTTATTAGAGTCCTCCCCTGGGGGACCTATGAAATCAAACACTGAGACTGGCTCCCCACCCTCAGGGAAGAAGTGAAGTGTCCAAAGTGACAGTGTTGAATCCCTAGAGTACACTGGGTCCTCGGCTTCTTTTTCAGTCCTGCAAGTACTGGATCTTTCTTTTAGAGTACAAAGAGATAGAGAGAAAGAGAGGTAATTGAGAAGTAGTAACACCCTCAGCAGAGATGAAAATACCTGACCTTGGAAACAGGCCTCCAAAAGCTAATTCTTGATCCTTTGCTCACATGTAAACTGAGCCTTTGTTCTCCTTTTTTGATGTTCATGAACCATGCTAGAAAAACACTATTTCATAATTTCATACAGGAGTGACTTTTAAGAATACTCATATACATAATTAAGTAGAGCTACCTCTTGAATAACACAGGTTTGAACTGCACAGGTCCACTTATACACGGACTTTTTTCAATAAATACCTGTACTGCTTTCCATCCCCGGTTGGGAGTCCACAGATGCAGAGTGTATGCATTGATCCACAGACTGAATGCATTGATCTTCGCCATTTTATATAGGGGACTTATGAGCATCCGCAGGATATTGGTATTTGCGGGGTCCTGGAATCAAGTCCCCTCGGTAGCGAAGGGCAACTGTGTAGTTAAGTTTGGGGGGAGTCAGAAGTTATGCAGGGGAGGGTGCCCATAACCCCACCCCCGCATTGTTTAAGGCCAACTGAATATTAAATAGTCCTGAGTAATCAGCAGGAGCGCCAATGTTTCAAGATGTTTAACTGAGAAAAGGGAGGGGGTTTCCACCTTTCCAGCCCCTTTCGGCGCAGTTCTCCATTCCTGGGCCCTGAAAGCCCTGTTTGCCATTCATTGTGCAATCTTTTTCGAACTCCACCCACTGACTCCAGAACAAGTGGAATTCTCCCACTCTGAAGGTCTCGATTTTCCTGTATCCAGGGAGACATTGAAAACTCCTTGACGTGACTCAAGTAAGGCAAGGGGAACCGTCCAGCCTACCAGCCTGTCTCCCAGACTAAGAGAGACCAAAGGACAGGGGCCGGAAGGCGCTCAAGTTTACGCTAACCGAAAAAAAAAAGAAAGAAAGAAAAGATGACAAAATAAATTTAAAAATAGCAGGAAGGGGGATGCTGAATTGGGAACACCGGTTATCACGCAATGCTGCTCCCTACTCTGCGGAACCCAGGTCCTCCAGCATCGCCGGCCCCACGTGCACCCATGCCCGTGGCGCCCAGAGACCACCCCCGGGGGCCTGGGTCCCGGGAATCGAACAGCCCCTCAGTACCCGCAGCACCCGCTCGCCTAGTGCCGGGGAGCGCGGGGGAAGGGGGCCGAGGTCAGACCCGGCTCCCGGCGGTTATATTACTGCGCAACAGCCTCGTCCGCACCGCCCGGACGCGCTCCGCAGCGCTCCCGGCGCACCTGCCCGGCGACAGGAGGGCGAGCCGGTGGCCCTAGGCAGCACCCCCAAAGGCTGCACCCAGTGCAGGGACCGCGGAGAGCATGCGGAGGGCGGGGGCTGCGGGAGAGAACACCTGGCACCCGCGGCGCCGGCCGCACGTGGCTGTCACACCTGGCGCGCCCCCGCCTCGCACTCTCTCCCCCTCCCGTCAGGTTGCACAACGCTGCCGTCCGTCCCCACCTCGCCGGGAGCCCCCAAACCCCAGTCGTCGCCCCCTCCTACTCCATCCATCCTGGTCCCACTGCTCCCCCAACCTGCTCCCACGGTCGTCACCCCCGAGAAGGAAGATAGCCGGGTGTTCGTCCCATGTCTAAAGGTAACTAAGGAGAGTGAAGTAGTGGACCCCGAAAAAGCTAGCCGGAGCATTCCCCCAGCCCAGCAACAACGCGAACGCCCCCAAACTGACCTTCTGCCGAGGGCTGCGTCGCCGTCCGCCCCGTCCGGCCTCAATCACCTCCTCGGCACCTCCGCCTCTTCCCCGCGCTGCCTCTTCTACCCGCGTCGCCATGAGGTGACGGCAGCAACCAAACAAGCGGCCCTACAAGGGGCTCGGAACCTCGCAGGAGCTCATGCCCCGCCCCTAAACCCCATGGCCAATCACCGTATGCCCTGTTTCCCACGTGACCGGAGGAGGCTGGCCCCCGAGGAGATGGAGCAGGATGGGGGTGGGGAGCATTGAAGCCGGTACTGGGCTTCTGCAGGGCCGAAGGGCGAACACTAGCCGTGCGAGTCTGCGCAGACGGGAAAAGGAACTCTGGAGCTGACTACAAGTCCCAGCAAGCAGCGCGGCCTCGGCTTGCAAGCCCCAATCGGGATTGGAGCCTAATGCGGCGCCCCGAGCCGCGCAGAGTTTCCACAGTGCTGCGCGCACAGCCTACTGGGAATTGTAGTTTTCTGGGGGCGATGTACAGGAGCCGAAAAGTACTCTTTATTATCCTGAGGGAAAAGTTTAGAAATATCCCACGGCTTGGGAGGGAGCGGGAACGGGTTGTTGTGTTTTTGGTTTTGATGCTCTTCTTCGGAGTTCAGCCCGAGTGATTTTAGGGTAAAGGGAAATAATTCTTGACTTTCAAGCAGGGAAAGATCTAATGGCTTTGAGAATTTAAGGTTTCTGGCTCGGACACCTGCAGAAGTCCTGCCGCTCGACCAGAGCTCTCTGCACGGAGAACCTGTCCCGAGCTCCTGCGGGGTAGCGGCTGCGTCCTGTTCTCCTTAGCTGAACCGCCCTGGCCTCTAGCACTTAGCTGGCGCTTAATACTTGTTGAATGTATCCTGCTATCTCCGTTACTGAATTTTTTAAACAAATTGTTTGCTGAATCATTTTTTTCTTAACACGGTTGGGGGCGGGGTGGAGTTTTCCTCAGGAATATTCCCTATTTCCATCTGATGGAACCAGATCTCCAATCAAGGAGCTTCTGAAAGTCACGGACCGCCATAAAATCCTGACATACAGTCTCAAATAATTCATTATGAAAATTTGTGTAAATCCTGCAGCATTCTTATTAGAGTTGAATACGAAACAGTGGTAGCAGATGCCAAAAATTAAATAACATACTTGAGACTAAATTTCAATATTGGGGAAACTCCATTTATTAATTTTAATTATTCTGTAAATTTGAGAAAATATAATTTTATTTCATTGGCAGAGCACCTCAATCAAGCTTTGAGATTTCAAAACTAAAACAATAGAGAATGGACCCATGCCCAGATTCTGTATAAAGGTGATAGCTTCAGGCATCATGTTTCACCTTTTTTTAAAAGAAAATTTTTAAAGATTTTTATTGTTTCCATCACCATTTATCCCCGCTATATGCTCTTCCACCTCCACCCACACACGTCCCGCAACTACCACACTGTTGTAGGTATCCATGAGTTCTTTCTCTTTTTTTTCTTCATTTTTTGCTAGCTCCCTTCGGGTCCCCCCAACCCTCCCCAGAGCTGTCAGCCTGCTGGCTATCTTTGAGTCTGTCTCTATTTTGCTTGTTAGTTCAGTTTGTTCATTAGATTCCACATACGGTATTTGTCTTTCTCTGCCTGGCTTATTTCACTTAGCGTAATACTCTCCAGGTCCATCCATACTGTTGCAAAGGGTAAGATTTCCTTTTTTTTTTTTTTTTAGGCTGAGTAGTAATTCCATTGTGTAAATGTACCATAGCTGTATCTGCTCATCTACTGATGGACACTTGGGCTGCTTCCAAATCTTGGCCGTTGTAAATAACACTGCAATGAGTATAGGGATGCATATATTCTTTTGAATTAGTGTTTTGGGGTTTCTTAAGATAAATTCCAAGAAGTAGAATCACGGGATCATAAGGCAGTTACATTTTTTATTTTTTTGCGGTAACTCCATATTGCTTTCCACAGTGGCTGCACCTCCATGTTTCACCTTCTTAAAGGCAAAAGTCCCAGCGAGGTGCAGAATAATCAATAATGCTGCTTCTGATGTGTCCAGGGAATTGAGTGTCAAAATGCACTGCAGTTAAATTATGGTACAATAAAACACCGTGCAGCTACTAAAAATGATAAACACAATTTAAACTTACCTAGAAAATATATATAGCATAGTGAGCTTTTTAAAAATTCCATTTGGACCCTGGCCGGGTGGCTCAGTTGGTTGGAGAGCCATCCCATACACCACAAAGGTTGCAGATTCAATTACCCATCTGAGCACATACCTAGGTTTCAGGTTCGATCCCAGGTCAGGGCTCTTATGGAAGGCAACCAATCGATGTTTCCCTTTCCCTCTATCTCTCTCCCCCTCCCCCCTCCCTCCCTTTCTCTCTCTCTAAAATCAATAGAACATTTATCCTCAGGTGAGGATTTTTTTAAAAATTCCATCTGGGCCCTGGTCGGGTAGCTCACAGTGGTTAGAGCGTTGTCCTGATACAGCGAACACCAAGGTTGCCATATGCCAAATTTGCCATGCGCCAAGGTTGTGGTTCCACCCCCAGTCAGGGCACATACAAGAATCAAACAATGAATGCATAAATAAGTGGAACAACAAGTTGATGTCTGTCTCTGTCTCCCGCTCTCAAAATCAATGATAACATTTTTAAAATTCCATTTTTATAGAATTGCTTGTATGTTTATAAAGAAATGTTTAGATATTGACCAAAATGTTAATAATGTTTTTCCCTGGGTGGCAAGATTTGGGAGTATTTTTACTTCATGTTTTTCTGCGTTGTTTGAGTATAAGTATGTATGGAACAAAAAAATCAATAGTTATCTTTATTAAGAAAACAAGAATCTCCAAGTGACCTTGTTTTAAGATAAATGAAAACTATTTATTTACTTATTTTTAAAGATTTTATTTATTTTTAGAGAGAGGAGAAGGGAGAGAGAAAGAGAGGGAGAGAAACATCAATGTGTGGTTGCCTCCTGCGTGCCCCCTACTGGGGACCTGGCCTGCACCCAGGCATGTGCCCTGACTGGGAATGAACTGGTGACCCTTTGGTTCATAGGCCAGGGCTCAATCCACCAAGCCACACCAGCCAGGGCAAAAAATATTTAATTGTATACACATTTCTATTTCAAAGGGTTTGGGTAGCTTATAAACATACACACAATATGCCATGACCTATGTGTGTAGTGTGTAGATATATAGGTATATAGCATGTCATTGATTCAGAGAGGGAGGGAGGGGGAGAGAGACAGAGTGAGAGAGAAGAAGGAGGGGGAGGAGGAGAAGAAAGTGGAAGTGAGCCCTGGCTGGTGTAGCTCAGTGGATTGAGCGCGGGCTGTGAACCAGGCATCGCAAGTTCGATTCCCAGTCAGGGCACATGCCTAGGTTGCAGGTCATGTCCCCCAGCAACCACACATTGATGTTTCTATCTCTCTCTCTTTCTCCCTCCCTTCCCTCTCTAAAAATAAATAAATAAAATCTTAAAAAAAAAAGAAAGAAAGTGGAAGTGAAAGGATAGTGAAAATAAGATGAAGTCATGGGTGAGTTGAATATATAAAATACCTGCCTTAAGGTTTTGCACACAAGCTGGACGTGAACCAAATTTGTGTTTTGAGCTTCTTGACAGCTGAGAAGAGAGGAAAACACAATTTTCAGAGTGGTTCACAATATCTCAAAATCAAACTGGTTGCTCAAGAGAAACATAGCTATCACTGCTCGTGCAAGACGTGAGTTTTAGAGATCTGTTTCTTAGAACATCTTTAATGCAGACGATAGTGCTTTTTCAGTCTGCCCACAAGTCCTTTGATGAGCCTCCCTTCAAAAGGTGGAGTCTGATTCCTCTCTTCTTGAATGTGGGCCAGGCTTAGAGTGATCAGCTGCTAAGAAATACAGCAGAGCAGAACTGGTGTGAAGCTTCCAGTGCTGGTGAGAGAAACAATTGCTTCTGCCTGGCTCTCTAGGTCTTGGGTCACTCGCTTCTTCCTGGGGTCAGATTAACCTGATTTTTTAGAAACCCATTCTTTGTTTAGAATTTTATCTTAAATGCCTCAAAGAGGTTACTGTCAAGGTTTTGCCCAAGGCCCTGTAAAGCACTTTCCTTATCTCTGCTGGAATATTTTAGGTCTTCAAGGGCTATCAAGTCTTTTAAGGGCATTGGGTGTTCTGTTTGCATTAATTATTCTCACTCTTCCTGAAGGGATTATTGTCTCGTACCTGAAAGGAAGGTGAAGGTCACAGGGAAAACAGCTCCTCAGGGGTAGGGGGATTCTTCCCAGCCTCCCTGAGGGCTATGAATAGAACCTGAGTACAGGCCCATTTATTCAGAAGTTTATTAAATAGCCATGAGCCTGAGGCACAAAACAGTTCTGAACAGTAAACTCAATTCTCACTGACCTTTTGCGTGAAATGCAAGGCACTCAAGGCAGCCTGACTCACTGCTATTACAAAGGTAAGGTTCTGTTGGCCTTTTAGCCAGTATCGCGAAAGGTGGAACCCAGAGTTCATAGCTGGACACAAGACCATTTAGAGGTTTAGCCTGTAGTATTATCCTTAAGTGAAGAGGCTTCAGACCTGCTAGGTTTTTCTTTCCTTTTTTTGTTTGTTTGTATGGGGTTTTTTTTGTTGTTGTTGCTGGTTTTTAGACCTGCTAGTATGTGTGTGTGTGTGTTTTACCTGCTAGGTTTTTATACCCTGTCAGTGCAAGGGTGAGGAGAGTCTCACAGGTTTTACATAATGCACATATCTTGAAATCACTGATTTCACCAATGTGAGCCCATTTCTGACAGCCATTATGCTGGCTAACAAGCTACTCATTTCACCAATGAAAGCGCATTTCTAAACTTCATTTTGCTACTTAGCAAAGCATCTGATGTTGATTGAAGTATGGCTAACAGAAGCATTTATAGGAGCTGGAATATGGACTCCTTGATTAATTAATATAGCTGACCACCCCTGGCGTGTGAAGTCCTGAGCAGGGTCATTGCCAGCCCTGAATTTAGTACACACACAGAAGCTCCTACTACTACTACATTGTCTCCTGACAGTAAATTCCAGACCTTGTCATACTCTATAATATGATCGCAGGTATTGAAAAATCTAAAGAAGCAATATATCTTATCAGAAGAGTAGAAACCTAGGAAAGGGAGAGTCAAGGAGGCCAGGCTGGCAGAGCCCATCTTAGCAATGTTTGGAGGATGTTTGGAGGAGAGAGGATCTTAGTCAAAAAAAAAGAACAACTTCAAAAATAATGGCCCTGTTCGCAAGGCTATCCCTAGTGTGTGGTTGGAGGCGCTGTCCTCCTAACCTAACAATGCCTTTGAACGTGGAGAATTGTTTTGATTTCTTACTCATCAAACAACCTTCCCATTATAATCTGTTTCCCAATGTGGACCTCACTACGCAGGTGGGGAGAGACACACGGGGAGAGAGAGAGAGAATATATGAATGTAGATACATGTACATTTCCATTCGGTGAGACACTTCCATTGCTCATTGTTGGTAAAGGGACATTCTGACTTTGTAGATCAGGTCTGAGAGTGTATTCTGGAAGTGTGTTCAGAAGCCCACTGGCACCCAGAGTGTTTTAGGTGTGCCTATTATGCATTCCTAGCACTCCATACTTCCCATACCAGGCCAGTCCCACTCTTCAGGGTATGGGCTTGTTTAATTTATTCTTTCCCTCAGCCAGGTGGTAAAGGAAATAAAGGCAGGAACTGTGCCCGTGAAATTCCTGGACTCCCAGTGCCCAGCAGAATGCCAGGTTCAGAGAAAGTTTGCAATACATACTTATTGAGAAAAATAACCTCTGAATAGATAAAATGCACTGATCACTCAGTTTTTTGTGTCTGTACAGATGAGGGACAAACCCTCAATTTCTCAAGGTGATATCCCTGCATGGGACCTCTTGGGGAGTCTCCTGGTGGCAATGTCCCTCCACAGCACTGAGAAGACCTCAAGCAACTATGGGACAAAGATCATCTGAAGATAAACTTGGTGGCAATCAAAAGTTTTCATTCATTGATTAAATATTTACTGAGCACCTACTACATTCTGAACACTTTATTAGGCAAAGGGCATACCGTGATCTAGAATAAGGGTGTCCAACACAGAACAGCGATGTCTCAACAAGCAATGGCATCGTTTATAAAACAGGTATTGCAAAGTAACCTCTTGAGGTTTATTTTCTTTTTTGTCTTTGGTGTTCCACATTTCCTTTTTTTTTTAGGTTTTTAAAAGATTATTTATTTATTTTTAGAGAGAGAGAAAGAGAGGAAGAGAAACATCAATGTGGAAAATACATCTATTGGTTGCCTGTCACTCACCTGCAACTGGGGACCTGGCCTGCAACCCAGGCATGTGCCCTGACTGGGAGTCAAACCAGCGACCCTATGTTTCACAGTCCGGTGCTCAATCCACTGAGCCACACCAACCTGGGCTTGAGGTTTATTTTCTACTGGTGTGGGGAGGGAATTTAAGGAAGATTTAAAGTGACATCTAAGCCACATCTTGAAGGGTCAAGAGGAGTTAAATTAACCATGCTAGTTTGACTTGTCCAACTTAGAGTATTTCCAGAGAAAGAAACACTCCCAGTAACCTTTAAAACAGTCGAGAGTATTATTTCATCAAAAGAGTTGAATTTCATGTTTGTTGCACACTATTGGGGTTGTAGGTAGTGAAAAGGAGTATTTGCCTTTTCACAGAACAAACAGCTTATTGTTTAATTCGATTACCCAATACCATCCTTCTGGGCTAACCCTGATTTTAGTCCTTATAGGAATTTGGCCAATTTCAGCATTTGCTATACACTTCCACATGTCTGGCAGACACTGAAAGATTTAGAAAATGATTATACATTGTACCTAGATTGCTCAGGAATATTGATGGCAGGCTGTAGAGTATCCTCTTAGATTGGCACATGCTGGGATGCCAGCTCCAGCAGGGAGAGGATACATCAAATAAAAACTGTCATCAGATATGGAATATTGGCAGAGAGTACACTCATTTCAAAAAGTTAAGCAGCCATAAGAAAAGATGAAATACTGCCATTTGTGACAACATGGATGGATCTTGAGGATATCATGCTAAGCGAAATAAATCAGACAGCACAAGTCGGGAACCATATGGTTTCACTCATATATGGGATATAAAACTGGAAGCAACAAATGGACAAGCAAGACAAATAAAAATTCATAGACCCAGATAACAGTATAATAGTTACTAGAGGGAAAGGGGTTGGAGGTTAGTAAAGGATAAAGGGAGTCAAATATATGGTGATGGAAAGAGTTTGACTTGGGGGTAAACACACAATACAGTATACAGATGATGTATTATAGAGTTGTACACCTGAAACCTATATAACTTTATTAACCAGTGTCACCCCAATAAATTTACTAAAAAATTAAAATATACATATTGTAGACTTCAGAGTATTGGTCCATGAATTTTGTTCTGATTTATTTCCCCAAGTCTTGGTTTATGATTATAAACATTCAAGAAAATGAAAACTATATGTATAAAAGCCATGGTAAAGAAAATAGAAAATACCTATGGGGGTTGGCTCTACTGAAAAATCACTATATAAAATATTAAGTTTTCCTTGAGAAAACATTTCTGACTTAAAATATTGTTGTTTTTTACCAATGTTTTCCAAAGTTCATACGAGAACCACAATTTCAGATTCTTCTAGATGATAATATATGGATTCCAGACCCCCCCTCCAAGATCTAATTTGGAGAAGATTGGCTTCTTTAAGGTTATTTATCACCTTCTCATCCATGAATAGTATATCTTTTCATTTTAAGGTGTTCTTTAATATCTCCTTACATTGCATGTACATCTTTTGCCAGGTTTATTCCTAGCTACTCTATATTTTTAGTGCTAATTAAAATGGTAAAACTAAAATATTAGAATGAAATTCCAGATATACAAAAAGCTATTATGTAAATAATGAATAACTGTTTACAGGTCATGCATCAGTCATGCCCTGTCAACAGACAGAAACAAGACAGTTATTTTCAGATAAAATTTGATATAAAGCCCTGGCTGGTGTGGCTCAGTGGATTGAGTGCTGGCCTGCAAACTGAAAGGTTGCCGACTCAGTTCCCAGTCAGGGCACATGCCTGGGTTGTGGGCCAGGTCCCCAGTTGCAGGTGAGTGACAGGCAACCAACCAATAGATGTATCTCCCACATTGATGTTTCTCTTCCTATTCTTCTCCCTTCCCTTCTCTCTAAAAATAAATAGATAAAATATTTTTTAAAAAAGCTCCTAGAAGCTAAAAAGTACTAAAAATGTGATATAAATATTAGATAAAGTTATTAAACAACGTGAGGCATTGGAGTGTATTAAATGAGAGTAATGTTTCTAGCAGACAGTCTGGGAAAGAAATGGGTAGTAAGCGTATAGAGAAGTGAATAAAAACATAAGGCAAATATTAACTCAAAGGCCAAAAGAGTTGAACAAGGAAAGTAATGTATTCATAGGACACTATATGACTAGGTTGTGAATAGTACTCACATGGAAATAATGTAAAGAAAGGATTATAAATTAATGAAATTGAAACAACTATATCGGGAGGATGGTGGTGGGGAAATGTGTATGTGCTGGAAACCTTTCTTTAAGTCCTAAAAAATAAAAAAAGAGCCCTGGCTGGCATAGCTCAGTGGATTGAGAGTGGGCTGTGAACCAAAGCATCGCAAATTCGATTCCCAGTCAGGGCACATGCCTGGGTTGCAGGCACGGCCCCCAGCAACCACACATTGATGTTTCTCTCTCTCTTTCTCCCTCCCTTCCTTCTATAAATAAATAAATAAAATCTTTTAAAAAAAACCCTTCAAATTCTTAAAAATATATAAAAAATGAAAAAAGTTTCTTTAATTCTTTCATAATATTTTTCTCTCCATTTATTTTTCTCTTTCTGGATTTCTTTTACTGAGATGTGCATTCTAGAATGCTCCCTTACTTTTTCTTATCTTTTCTCTCCTATTTTTCTACATCTTGTTTTTCTCTACTTTCTGTGTCTCAAATTTGTCTTCTAATACTTGTAATTAAGTTTTGATATCTATACCATCATATTTTTAATTCTCTAGACCTATTTCTTATTCTCTTAAAGTGCTTTTTCATTTTTTTTTAAATTATTGATTTGAGAGAGAGAAACATTGATTTCTTGCTCCACTTATGAGTTCATTGGTTGGTTCTTTTTATGTGCCCTGACCAGGTTTGTACCCACAACTTTGGCACATGAGGATAATGCTGTAACCAACTGAGCTACCCTGCCAGGGCTTTGTGTTCTTTTCCTGTAGGAAACTGTTATTTTTCATGGATGCAATACTTTCTAATATGTCATTCAAGATACTAGAATTTTGTTTAGTTTTATAAAGTTTTGTAAAGTTGCCTATCGACTTTTCTTCTAATGGTTTTAGCATCATTGGTGATTATTACTTCGTTTGGTCTTGAAAAATGGTAGGTTTTGTAAGAGGGGGGTAAAAGGGGGAAGGGTCGTCAGGAACATGTATAAAGGACACATGGACAAAGCCAAAGGAGGGTAGGATTGAGGGTGGGAGGTGGGGACAGCTGGGGTGGGCGGGAGTGATGTGGGAGAAATGGAGACAACTGTACTTGAACAACAATATAAAAAAAAAAAAGGAAAGAAAAGAAAAAGGCAGCTTCTCAGGAACTGTCATCACTCAGAAAACCCTGATGCAGATGGAATCAGAGGCTCCATACTCCTTATGCGGAGATATTTGTAATGAAGCTTATATTTTACAGTATAACAAATTTAAGTACATTTCCTCTTTTGTTTATATACCAGAAATACCTGTCACCTTAACTACCTTCACTTTAAAACAGCCAGCTTATGCACTTAATTTCCTGTTTTTTAACTGTTATTTTTTTCTTAGCAATGGCATTTTTTTACAGTATGAAAGTCTTCCCTTGAAACTCAGGAATGAAAAAAACAACACACCCTTCCAGATGTGGAAAGAATAAAGTTAGTCTGCTCTTGAACTTCCCAAAATTTACATCACCTTCTTTTGTTTTGTGTCACTTTGCACCCCACCCGCTTTACTACTGATAACATTTTGGTGCAAGTATTTTCCGCTGCATACACACGCCCAGCATGTACATACACATGCATTGTGGGAAGAAAATGTGCAGATGCTTTAACTATATTTTTCTAATTTGCCTTTTATATTTCATTTACCATTATATTGTGAACCTTCTCTCATGTCAAATACAGGGTTCTGACATCATTTTCTTAAATGGTCAACAAGATACTTTATCTCAAAGAAACCACACCCAGAGCCTCGATTAACAAAACAAATGGAATCAGGATCCTGGGTGGAAGGGACCTTGGTCCTTCCCTGCCAAGCAGGCTTTAGCAGACCTTCGGCTACAGCATAAATCTACGTGGCAATGACTCAGTTCTCATTTGCATAGCATAGTTGTACTGCATGCAATACATTTTCAAGTTAAAAGCCATAGGTTTCTTTAAATCAGTTATTTCAAAAAAAAAACGAGGCTTTTCTTTACCTGGTTGATGAAAAGAGCTGCTGCAAGCCCCTAAACTGGGCTTAACTTCACCCTCTGTGGACCAAGAGTGGTAGTTTTCTGTTAAATTGTCTCTCCAACAGTCCTACTATCCTTCTTTTTCTTCAGATAGAACTAATCTTTTGCCTTTTACTAAAAACTTCTATGAAGAGAAGTACAGTTGTGTTGTGACCGAGCTACTATTTGTGTGTGATAACTTCTGTTGTTTTCTTTTGGGCAGCTGTGACATCTTTATTGTTCTATTCCCCCGAAATTTTGCTAAAGCCCTGTTCTCTTGTTCTAGTTTTGCAGCATATGATTCCTGAGGTAGTCACCTCTTCATTTTCCTGTTCGGTTTCATTTTACTTGTATTTGGTGCTTATCTAGGTAAAGTCATTCTATTGTTTTGGGTCTTGCTTTTCCTGCTCAACATATCTGTGAGATTCATAGATTCATTCACATGACCGTGTAGCAATTGTTGGACGTTTTGTGGACATTCTTGCACATGCCCTAGTTGCACATGGGTGTATATCCTTGCATTTAACTATGTAATGGTAATTTTCTTCACATTTGTATCATTTTATATTCCCCAGAGAGGAATTGCTGCTCAAAGAGAAGTGCCTTTTCAACTTTACATTTACGTAATGCCGACATTTGCTTTTTCCCAAAGAGATTGTATCTGTGTATACTCTCATCAGAATATCAACATTCCTGTTGTTTCGTGTGCTCACAACTCTTGGCATTTTCAGATTACATTTTTGACTGTCTCTTGGGTGTGAAATGCATCACTGGAAATATCTGTAATTCCATTATGTGAATGAGCTGTCACTTTTCAAATCAAGATTCTGGTGTGGGGCATGTAAGTAGTTTCCAGTTTTTAAAAAATAATCTAAGTAGTGTTTGTCCAATTGCTCCCTTAGAATAAATTCTAAGAGTGGAAATGCTGGACTAAATGTTCTGCACATTTAAAATTTTGATCCATATTACCCAACAGCACTTCAGAAAGATTTTACAATTTTACATTCCCATCTGTAGCATTTGCATACCTTCCCCCAAATCCCTTGTCAAAAGTAGCTTTGTAAAAAGTTTTCCCCTTAAAATCTAAATTATGTATATACTTAATTTTAGAAATCCAAATGACACAAGGCTTTTAAAAACAGTAGACCCCTGATTGGCCCTTCCCTATCCCCAATTCCCACTTCCCAGAAACTGCCATTTTATTATTTTTTTAGAAGATTTTATTTATTTATTTTTTAGAGACATGGGAAGGGAGGGCAAAAGAGTGGGAAAGAAACATCCATGTGAACAAGAAACATCGACTGGTCGCTTCTTGTAGACATTCCAACTGGGGACTGAACTTGCAACCCAGGCATGTGCCCTGAGCAGGAACTGAGCCGGCGACCTTTTGCTTTGTGGTACAGCAGAGCTACACAGGTCAGGGCAGGAACTGCCACTTTAAAGTCTTCACAGCTTCATCTGTTTGCTTTCACATCCTATAACATACTGCAGACTACTCTTCCTTGAATTTCAGTTTTAAGTTGTGACAGAGACTGCCAGTTGCCCACCCTGATAACAATGTTTCCTGAGCCTTTCCAGAGTTCTGAAGCATCCAAATGTCTCTGTCATGACCTGACTGCTATCGCTTGCTCTCGTTTTTTGTCATTATTACAAAGTTATACCTTTTCTTTTTTTAAAGATTTTATTTATTTTTAGAGAGAGGGCAAGGGAGGGAGAAAGGGAGAGAAACATCAATGTGTGGTTGCCTTTCACGCACCCCCTACTGGGGACCTTGCCTGCAACCCAGGCATGTGCCCTGACTGGGAATCGAACCAGTGACCCCTTGGTCTGCAGGCAGGCGTTGAATCCACTGAGCTACACCAACCAGGATGCAAATGTATACCTTTTCTTTTTATACCTTTAATTTAGTGGGGTGTGTGGATGGAGTGAAGATAAATGCATTTATTTAATGTGCCATATTCAATCTGCAAATCTAAGACATTTCAAATTTCAGATTAAACAACAATGAAAACAGAATTAAAATATTACCTACTTTACAAAGACTTTTTTTTTAATATTTTCTACTTTTTGAGTTTCCTCTTTTTTATTTTTTAGATTTTATTTATTTATTTTTAGAGAGGGAAGGGAGGGAGAAAGAGAGAGAAACATCAATGTGTGGTTGCTGGGGGCCACGGCCCGCAAACCAGGCATGTGCCCTGACTGGGAATCGAACCCATGATGCTTTGGATCGCAGCCCACACTCAATCCACTGAGCTACACCAGCCAGGGCACAAAGACTTCTTAAAATAGGATATTTAGGATATAGGATGTATCTTAAAAAAATCTAATCCCACTTGTTCATTTCTTGCAGGAACCAGATGAACACCCCTGGGTGGGGTATTGTATTGCTTAAGTAAACCTTTTTCCTTAGGCCTCTTTCTCTCGGGCCAGCGTTTTGTAGTCCTGCCTGCCCATCAGGACAATTTAGTGTTTGTTAAAAAACCTTAAGCTCAAACCCTGGCTCTGTAGCTCAGTTGGTTAGAGTATCATTGTTATATGCCAAGGTTGCAGTATTGATGTCCAGTTAGGGCACACACAAGAATCAACCAGTGAATGTAGAAATAAGTGGAACAACCTATCAATGTTTCGCTCTCTCTCTCAAAAAAAATAAAAGACTTCCACCAAAAAAACACTTTTTTTTAAATCTTATGCTCAGAGCTAAACTCTGAGTAAATTAGTCCCTCTGGGGGTGGACTGGGCTTCAGCATTTTTAAAGCTCCTAGGTGCTTCTAAAGTGCAGGATCACTGCCTGAGACCGTGAGATTCACTGGCTTAGCCCTTTTTGCAAAGCATGGGAATGTGGACAGTAAAACAGCATCCACGTTCTTGTTATAAAATTATTTTGGTGTTGTCCAGGTTTTAAGTGGAGTCTATTTTCATGACTTAATTTCACAAGCATACATTCTGTTCATTAGATTAACAAAGAACACTTTACACTAATATCGCTAGTGGCATTCTATTGTATTCTTGTGCCACACTCACTTGATAGGGGCCTATGATTTAGCTCAGTTCTCACTTCACATTTATGCCCTGCAGTAATCTTCGCGAAAGAGTTAACAATTGTCGAGTGATGTGGCCATTTTATTCCATCCGGATGTGACTAAATGCAGTAATGGCAGAGAAAATTAGGCACTTAATGGCTATTAGGATGATTATGATGTACATACTTTGGCAGTAACAAAAATACTCCATTATGATGAACTGAACTATTATCTCTACTTACTAGTTCACAGACTTGATTTTCCCGCTTTACTGAAAACAGGCTTGCCCTGGCTGGTGTGGCTCAGTGGACTGAACGCCAGCCTGTGAACTGGAAGGTTGCAGGTTTGATACATAGTCCAGGCTCATGCCTGGGTTGTGGGCCAGGTCCCCTGTTGGGGGTGTGTGAGAGGCAACCAATCAGTTTCTCTCACACACGTTTCTCTCCCTCTCTTTCTCCTTCCCTTTCCCTCTCTCTAAAAATAAATAAATAAAATCTTTTATACAAGAAAACAGGCTTAATTCTTATAGGATCTGGTTAAGCTTGTTGAGTTTTAGCTGTAGCCAGCAGAAAGCATAGTCAGTGCTCATCATGGTTACCAGGAAAGAACAAAAGTCAATATACAGGGTGCGCAAATGTAGTTTTATAGTCACGAGTACACAAAAGTTTATTCTTGTATTATTACTTATTATATTACTTATTTGTATTACAACTGTAAACCTCGTTTTGCCCGCCCCTGTATATCATCACTACTGGAGGAAGGAATAATCCCACAATAAGTCTGAGTAAAAGACCTACTGGCTGTGGGTTAGAATGACCCTTTATTTTGGACAACCCACTGCATTTGAGAAGTTTACAATGAAAGTAAAGTGTGTTCATAACACTTATCACTCTCTGCGCTGGCTGGTGTGACTCAGTGGACTGAGCACTGGCCTGCAAACCAACGGGTCACCAATTCAATTCCCAGTCAGGGCACATGCCTGGGTTGCGGGCCAGGTCCCCAGTGTAGGGTGTATGAGAGGCAACCACACATTGATGTTTCTAAAAAAAGACAACACTATCTCAACGCCGTTTTAATTCTAACTATAGGAACTTACATACCAGACAACTCTGAAATATTTGCAGGCCCTCTTTACCAGAATAGAAATTTTAGTTATTTAGGAAAAACCATTAAAACATGTTACCACTGAAAATGATGTTTATTTATTCAGAATAAAGTATAATATAATTTTTGATATTGGAAATGAATCAGGATGCACTGCATAAATGCTGTAAAAAATCATAGTGTAACAACTGAAATCATAAATGCCTTTTAGTAAACAAACCCCTTAATGTGAAGACCAGATGATTGATGATTTGCAAGAAATTATAATTGCATGTGATTACAGCTTGATGAATGCATGTCATCTGTCATGACTCAGCTGCCACTCTAAGCACCATCATTATTGGGTACTATAACATGTACTTTGTGATTTTTTTTATCAGTGTAGGCTATGGAGTAATTATTCATTAAAATTGCCTGTTTCTCCCCTTATAAAACTGATTATATGAACCATATCAAAATTTCTACCACTTATATTTTTAGAAGCTGAACACAAGATTTTCTAAAATTAAATTCACCCATTTAACCTTTTTTATTTTAAAGATCATATTTATTGATTTTTAGAGAGAGGGAAAGTAGGGAGAAAGAGAGGGAGAGAAACATTGATGTATGAGAGATACAGTGATCAGTTGCCTCTCACACACCCCCAACTAGGGACCTGGCTCGCGACCCAGGCATGTCTGGGAGTTGTACAGCTGACCTTTCATTTCACAGGCTGGCACTCAATTCAATAAGCCATACCAGCCAGAGCAAATCCACCCAATTTTTATAATTGAAAAATGTTTACTTAAAAATGGAGGAAAAAAAACCTATTACCAGAAAGAGCAACCGTACCCATTTAAATTATAGAAGCAAATTCAGAGTCCTGGTTTTTATATCAAAGTAGTCAAGGAGGTGAATAAAATATTGCAAGTTGAATGTGATCATCAGTTTTCTGTTGGTAAACCTTTAGTTTATTTGTAATAATATTCTGATCGTGGAAAACCATCTTGGTTATAGGGCATCTGAAAGCACTGTAAGTCCAAGTGTAACTGCTGCTTCATCTCCTAAAAGCTTCTCTAGTTTAACATTTCACAAATTACAAATTGAGATTTCCCACTTTTTTTTTTTAAGATTTTATTTATTTTTAGAGAGGGGGAAGGGAAGGAGAGAGGGAGAGAAACATTGATTGGTTGTCTCTTGCATACCCACTACCTGAGACCTGGCCTGCAACCAGGCATGTGCCCTGACTGGGAATCGAACCAGCGACCCTGTAGTCTGTAGGCTGACGCTCAGTCCACTGAGCCACACCAGCCAGGGCAGACTTCCCACTTTTGAGTAGGAGATTCTGACACTGCAACCAAGTCTGCAGGAGTAGAGCACAGCCTCCTGCTAAGGCTGGCCACGTCAGCGGAGGATTTGACATGCTTGTCACAAACTGCTGTAACCATAAATGAATGGATACTGTTATTTCTTGTATAATATTGCTGCATGTACCTAAAGCAGGCTTTAAAGACTTAGTTTGAGGCTCTAGTACCTTTTAACTATTTCTGTTATTTGATTTCACATGCTTAAACACACCACACCGGAGGCCATCCGTCCTTCATAGCCTTCAGGGCACGTCAGCCCTTGCATGTTGCCCAAACAGCTCAGAGAAACATGTAAATTGTTTCTGAGAGCCTCATCTCTGTGCTTCATGGTGTCATCATTTTCCTTTGAAATGTGTGATACTAGAAACATCTGATTTCGCAGGATTACGTGTGTTCCCTCAGGGAACTTGGTTCCTCTTAATTTGGCAGTGTGGATAGGGAAGTGGGCAGTGGATACCAACTGAACAGCAGAGGCGGCACTTGTGACCAGAAAGACACTGTCAGCCAAGGATGCTAGTGGGTGCGTAAAAAGTAAAAAGCCCTGACTGGTGTGGCTCAGTTGGTTGGAGCATCATTCCATGTACCAAAAGGTCATGGGTTTGATTCCCAATCAGGGAGCATGTGAGAGGCAACCGATAGATGCCTCTCTCTCACATTGATGTTTCTCTCTTCTTTCCTTCCCTTCCCATCTCTCTAAAATCAATGAGCATGTCCTTAGGCGAGGATTGAAAAAAAGGTAAAAAGCACCAGAATCCTTGGCTGCATCAGCATGTTAGCCTAGTGGGTCTTACGCCTTAAAAGTCCATTGTGAGCCCCTGGGGCCTCGGTAACCTGGAGGGCCAGCAGGCCGGGGGCGGGGCCTGAGACCCTGCATTTCTAGCGAACTCCAAGGACAGGATGCTCACGCTAGTTCCTGAGCCAGCAATGAGTCCTGAGGTATAATTTCCTTAGTGTGATGAAGCATGTTCATATTTTAACATCCTGTGAAGCTTACATGTGTTTATGCTCAGTATACCTCATTAGCTAAGCCCTAGGCAGGGGATAAATACTTAGAAATTTTCCACCAAACAGCTGCAAATTATTTTGCTCTTTAAAGGAATAACATTTTAGTTACCTGTATAATTTATGAGCACAGAACATTTTACTCCTTGATGAATCCATAAAAATATTGCATAACTATGTTTATGCTGTATATAAAGTCTTACTTTATCCTTTTATTTTCACAAGGCAATACACGATTAGACTGTTTTTAAATGTGACGAATATCATGTAAAATTGATGTAACAACAATCAATATACTTCCATTGTCATTTTAAGTTTTCAACTTTCTCTGAAACCTTTTTTTGGGCATCTATTCAACATCCATCAATAAGAATTTTAGTGCATAGGGTAAGAGCTGAGCGCCGTCATGTCATGATATACTTACATCTAGGATTTTTAGCAACTTACAAGCATTTAACATGTTTCTTTCCCTCCAGCAAACTCTGTCATGTCAAACAAACCTTTCCCTTTACTAGGGTTATTTCAGGAGTGACCAAGCATCACCTCTGAGCCCACACTCAGTCATCTGCAACTGTGGCACCACAGTGGCGACCTCCTGATAATGGGGTCAGTGGTTTCATGAGCAAGTGAGTTTATTGCTACAATCCAGGTCATCCTTGCTGGGGACAGTCTGGCTCACTTACATGGTCGCACCCCAAACTACAAACGTAAGAGTAATGAGCGCTTGGACCCACATTCAGTTCTCTTGCTGACTATACCTTTGTCAAAGAACCACAGACTAATTTTTATGGGGCCAAGAATAAAAATATGTACATTTTCTTATAAAGGATTATCTTAATTCTATCCCCTTCTATGAAATAAAAGCTCCTTAAAACTTAAGGTTCAAGAAGTGAATGCTTTGGAAGCTATGCTACCCTGTTCTTTTAAAATAACCATCTTCTAGTTTAGCAGAATGCAAGTAGGACTGATCATGAAGCTTCCTAAGTTTGTACTCAGAGGAACATAATTTTATAAAGCCTGACAGTTTAATTAAGACAAACAAAGCTATTTATATGTGATGGCAATCGAAGCAAGGACTTTAAGTTGAACAGCCTTTTGATGGTCATTAATACAAAAAAGGATGACAGGTCCTGCTTTTTACAAAAGCCACGATGTAAAATTTAGGAAAATAGTATTATTAAATATGGTATGGTTAAAAACAAACAAAAAAAAAGACAAAGAAAAGACCCCAGAGAAAAATATTTTTGCACAGTACTTCTCAATGTCAAATTGTGTGATGTTTATACCATTAAAATCTACAATTATTTTACCTTTTGGCTTCCAGATGGAATTGTAGAAAATACCAAGAAAACAGTTCTGAAAGTGCTTCCCCTTGAGCTCTTTGGTACAATTTGGTCATTCTGATAGCTATCAACCCATTAAATACTGTAAAGTACATGTATCAACAAAAGTGCAACAAGAACTACAAGTGTTTAGAAAACCACAATTGAAGAATATATTTTTGACCTCACGGAAAACAGAATTCTAAAATTTTATTTGTGTTTCTGTGGCTAAGACATCCATACTGACTATAAGAATATCTCTAGCTAGATTTATATTAAAGAAATATTAAACATCCCTTTTTGATTAGAGTAAATGCTTTCTTGATTTTTTTGAAGAGGCAAGTTTCAACGTGAAAAAAGAATAATTCTGAGTTTCATAAAGTTATACGCTTTGTGCCTTTTGATTCAGAGTGTTACCATCAAGAACTGACTGTCAGTTTACAGAATGTTAAGGACCATTCCTTTCTTTTGGTAAGCAGTTAATTGTCCTCCTGCAGCAATTTCTCTATTTCCTTATCCCAGTTTTCATCTCGTTTCTCTGATTCTGTCACCACTTCGTATTCTTGAAGCTCCTGCTGTAGTTCTTTTTCCCAATCTGTAGAATCCTCTAAAAGAAAGAGATGAGAAGGAAAAGGTTCTCTCTGAATTCATCATGCTGGTTTTAACAATCCAGTTGACTACAACTACCTACGTAAGTCGTAGCCACAGTCATTTTGAATGTCTCGGGCTTCCTCACGCGTGTGCCCAGAAAAACTAAACAAATTTTAAGAGCAACTAAGAAATTACAAATATTCTTTCTGATATGATTAGAAAGAAACATTTGTTAAATGTAGAATCAAGCTATCAGATGTTGTCAGTAAATATGGGGTGTTATTTTGCTTTATCTAGGCCTCTACTTTTTCCTTCAACTTAATGAGATAATTGATAGTATTTGGGGACAAGTGAACTTTTACCGCTACCAATGATGATAATGGTAGCAAAACCAGTGAACGTTTCTTGAGCTCTTCTGAGCCAGGCACTGTACCACCTACTCTCCACTTTTTCATTCTTAGAACAATCCATGGACTAGATACCACTATTATACATATATTTTTTTTTATTATTATACACGTTTTACAGATGGGGGAATGGAGGCTGAGAGAGGTTGAGGAATTTGCCCAAGATCACACGGCCTGACTACAACAGACATGTAGATGGAAGCAGACCTGCAGGTCCCACAGTCTGTAGTGGTGGTCTCCCTAGAGAGGCAAGGGGCACCAGGACTGGAAGTCAGGCAGTCTCTCACTGAAGCCTGGCCCCTCACATGGGGCTCCATCTGAGCTCTCACACTGGTCTTCCGTGTTGACATTTCGAGCAGCAACTTTTGCTTGGACACTCAATATAAGTTTGTGTGTGTGTGTGTGTTCACATGTGTGTATGTATGTAAAGGTAAGAGGCATCTGCTATGTAGTGTTATAAAACAGTGAGAAAACAAAACAAACCAGCTATTTATAAAGCAAAGCCTAAATTCATTTTTATCTTTTAAAAATAAACCTTTAGGAGCTATAGAGAAAACAAAAACCAAATGTCTTAATTTTTTTGCAGCAGTGACCTCAAGGGAAAAGACAGTGTGTTACTTACATAATAACCAATTACAGAAATATTTATTCATTGCTTACTGGGTGCCAGGCTCCATGATAGGTGCTGTGCGGGACAACAAGGCAAGGTGTAACTGCCTTTGAGGAACTTATAATTTACCTGGGGTGGGCCAAGGCAACTCCTATAAAAAAGAATATTAAGTGGCCCAAATTACAACTAGGGCAGCGATTCAGAGAAAGAACAGGTCTCCAGAGTAGCCAGGAACTAGCCTCCGGGAAGCTGGCCAGTTTTCTGACCAGTGCTCTCTGCACAACCTATGGGAACAGCCAATTCCCTAAACTGTGAGTCTCGAAGGCTTCAGGAAATAGTCTACATTCGATGATGGACCCAAGCTTTTGCTTTTCATCCAGTAGAAAACCAGTAATTTGTCCTGATGTATCAAAGAAAGCAACCCTCTGCTTGTACTTTTTTTCTTTTAATTTTTAAACTCAGATTTTATTTATTTATTTTTAGAGAGAGGGAAGGAGGGAGAAAGAGAAACACTGACAGATTGCCCTTGCACGCCCCCGTCTGGGGACCTGGCCTACAACCCAGGCATATGACCTGACTGGGAATCGAACCAGCGATCTTTTGATTCACAGGCTGATGCTCAATCCACTGAACCATACCAGCAAGGGCAATGCACTTTTTTCCTAAATTCCTTAGTTTTTTAGAGTCAGCCTGCTCCTTTCCAGAAGTGATGCTCTTATGGTATACACAGCAACTGGGAAAAGAAGCTTCTAGATACAAGCATAAACCTAAGGAGAATGCCAGTTTTTAAAGCAGAGTGCCAGAAGGCAGTGTCTCCATGTGAAAGGTGTACTTGCTTTCTCCCCTGTTCCTGGCCACCTGTCCTTGGACTGAGAGGCCTGGGACACATCACTGGGTCTTAGTTTCCTCTGTCTATGCTTCTGTGAATGATCAGGGCAGAGGGGTGTGAGGTCTACTCATGTGTACTAGAATCCTCCCTCTGGTGGACAGGGAAGCAATTCTGATGCAAAAGTTACAACACATTTTTGTATATCTGCTTCAATAATAACAACTTTCTACAATCAACTTCAGAAGTGGAGAATAGAGTGGTTATTTTGTTTTGTACCTTCTGCTATGGTTGTCTCCTCCTGCTTTTTGTCAAGCACTAGCTGCTCCATTTCCTTCCTCAGATCCTCCTGATCTATGTTACAGGCATCGAAGGCATCACTGACAAACTCAGAAACGCCCGGGCTGGTAGAGATCTCCTCTTCATCCTGAAAGGCAACAAATAAGCTGTGGAAATGGTTTCCTAAGTGACATTTATAGACTAGACCTCTTGTTCATGGTCATCTCGCAATTTAGTGCGGCATCATTTTCACGTCCTTTCTCTGCGAGTCCAATGACCGCTGCTCTCCAACCTTCTAACCTGTACAGCTGCTTGGTAACTGCATGAGTTACAGCCAGAATCTGTGTGTTCACTCCCAGTTTGGATCACTCCACTCAGTCTGTCCAATCCCTGAAGGGGATATACAGAATGATTTATGCCAGGGAATTGCCTCAAGTCTGAGCTGTAGGTCCCTAACTTTTCAAAATTCTGGCCCCCTCTCTTTCACAGCAGGTAAGACCTGTACTCATAAGTTGTTTGAAATGGTATCTCAGATAGTTAACACACAGTGACTTCACTGCCAGACACCGACTGCTAGGTACAATGTGAAATTGCATTACCTCTTGAGTTTTAAGATGAGATTGGATTACAGCAGGTGGCGTTCTGGGCCGCACTGCCTCTAAGAAGCGGGAATAAGAGAGACAACAATTGCTCAATTTAATTTTGAATACATATAATAATAACAGCTCAAAATCCACAAGTATGATGATACTAAATAATTTACAAAAATAAAACTTTAATAGTTTGCTTTCAGTTTTTATGTTATTACAAGAAATAGCCAGGTGAAATCATCCCTTTCTTTTGGGGACATTTTAATATGTCATCATATTCGATGCCTCTTATACGAGATTCCCAGCAGGAAATAATTTTTGACTTCAGTGTTAAGTAAACTCTATTTAAGAATAGTTCTGCTCTTTCTTTTAGGATAATGAGAACTAAGTTACCAAGTTTTCCTTTTCTCACAAATGCTAAGAAGTACAAAGTAAAATGTAATGCTTAATCACAGCTTCTTTTCTCACAGCTGCATTTGCTATCTTATAAATCTTACTAGATCTTACTAGTCTTTAGTGAACCCTGTCTTAAGCCCATTTTGTTACACAGGCAATATGTGATAAAATAGCACTTTCCAATAAAAGTAATAAAAGGAAATACTAAAGAATGATAGACACTTGGGATTCATACGCACATCTGTAAAAATGCCAAACTGCACTGCACAGAGCAACTTCGTTACATTAGCGGTCTACACACTCTGAACCTCAGGACACACCATTTTGTGTAATTATTAAAAATTCCATGAATGGAAAAGTCTCCAGTTGTAAATAGTACCTATATAGAGCAGGTATTCATTAAATGTTACGAAAATGTTAACAAAATATATTTTAAAATTTTAATTTATTGATTTGGGGGGGGGGAGAGACACAGAGAGAAACACTGAGTTGCTATTCCACTTATTTATAC
The DNA here is from genome assembly GCA_004024845.1 of Tonatia bakeri. Classification (NCBI taxonomy): domain Eukaryota; kingdom Metazoa; phylum Chordata; class Mammalia; order Chiroptera; family Phyllostomidae; genus Tonatia; species Tonatia bakeri. The sequence goes on from PVIA01011133.1 coordinate 28,997, forward strand.
ATTCATTGGTTGATTTTTGTATGTGCCCTGACCAGGGATCGAACCTATAACCTTGGTGTATCTGGACGATGCTGTAACCAACTGAACAAGCCATCCAGGGCAATACACTTGTTATTTTAATTATTATTACAGATATTAAATCACTGCTGATATTATACAACATTTTCCCCAACAACCAGGGGTGAACTGTCACAATAAGAATCAAATGTGTAATCTAATGTCGCCTGGCTCTGAGCTGGGTTTTTGTGACTTGGAGTGGAACGGAGCTTAGTTCTGCTCTACAGACTACAGCACCAGGGAAACATCGGGTTGAATGAAGGCTCAGCAACAAAGAAAAGCAGTGGACTGAATCGGTGGAGGGCAGAAGGTATAAAAAGTCACATGGGCAATGAAAGAGACGGCAAGGTGACTAGTGATCAAAGGACAAATAAAAAGGAAGAAATTAAAAAATGAAGAATGAGAAAAAGAGAGCAAAGTAAAGACTGGCAAAGACTGGTGAGTGAGGTCAGCAAGTGAGGGCAATAAGCAAAGCATGATTACGTCCTCTGGAAAGAAGAGTTTTTGATAAGATGATGACATTTCGGGTACATACAAGATGACAAGCTCATGAGGGTCTTTAAGTTAAGAATATTTTTAAAACAATTATTTTTCAGAGAGTTCTCTGAATATACCTGTCAGTGGCAATGTATCCGCTCTGCTGTGGTTCTTTTCCTTTCTGGCGGCAGCAGCCTGCTGCTGGGCGGCCAGGGCTGTGAGCTGGGCCGACTGCTTAATCAGGGACACTCGGTAAAAGTAGTTCCTCCAAAAGACTTCTTCCTTCACGCTTTTAAAGACAAACAACATCACATTTGAGCATGCATGCCCACAGAAACACGGAGGGGTTATTTGTTGCACGGAGATTGGAATAGGTGATTTTTAGGGGCATTTGCAAATCTAAGGGAGGCTCAAAGAAGGTTCTCATTTGCTTTCCAAATGGAAGGTGAATAACAGGATAAAAAGAACAGCTATCTTCACAGCAGCAAAAGAAAACTTACAGAACACCAATGAAGCCTCAGCATTTCTAGATATTTTAATGATACCAACATTGGCCTCAGCAGAGGAAGACTGGGTGCCGCTGTGAAGAAAAGCAGCATGATCACCTGGGAGACTGGAAACAGAGCCAGGACCCCACCAATTATTTGCTGTTTACTGAAGACTTAAGTGCTTTCAAGCAGCGAGACAAAAGGATTGTGGGTGTTGTTCCTTATGAAAGGAAATGTTTGGCAGCTTGTAAATAACTAGCAATCTGTAAGAGTCAGCAATGAGGTGGGAGATGGTTGATAATGTGGCATGTGAGTCTGAACTGGATCCTTTCACTTAAAAGGGTACTATTGGGACAAATGGTCAAAACCAGAATGGGGTCTGAGAATTAGATGGCAAAAACATGGAAGTGACTGTTTCCTTATTTGGGTGGTTACATCATGGTTATGCAGGAGAATCCGTTTGTAGCAAATACACACTAAAGCAATCAGGTCCCAAATGACTCAGGAAAAAGTTCTTTAGACTGTATTTCTCACCTTTCTATAAGTTTTCTGATTGTTTCAAAATAACAATAATAATAAACATTGATAACTATGCTTGCCTCAGAGCAGTTAAATAAAAAGATCAAGGGCAGAAGACAAGAGACTCAGCCAAAACATAGAATGTACCCCCCCCCTTCTGCTCCCCCAGACAAGCACAGTCAAGGAACAACTTTGGTGACCTGCAGGACATACATGGTATGTTGTCTGTGTTTTTATATTTTTGTTTTTTTGCTTTTTCTCTTGTGGCCTGGAGGAGTTGTTCATTTTATGTTGTAAAAATGCTTTGCTAGTAGAAATGACAAGAGTACCAGAGAATGTCTCTTTACCTCCTGGTTTACTAGAAGTTTCTTAGAATGGGGGAACACTGAGGAAGAAAGCATGACAGAAAGACTTGGAAGGAGTAGAAGAAAGTCAGTGGGAACTAAGAGAAAACAATGAGATCCAGGCTTATGAATGAGGACAGGGTTTGCCTTAGATAGTACATCAAAACACAGGGTCATCACATCTGTGAACGGCCAAGCTGGGTCAGGAAGCTAGCTTTTAAAGTGCGACAGGCAAAATGCAAGTTTATTTCCACAAATTAGGCCAGATAACAAGCTGACATGATGCTGGGCGCAGCCATCTTTTCTTTCATTAATCCTACCAACATTGTCCGAGTGCCACATGCACCCAGGCCCCATGCTAGGTGCTGGCGGGGAGGGGTTAAGGGATGGATAATATGAGTTGTCTGCCAACATAGATGGGCACAGCAATAATGACCTCTTACTCGTTCAGCTCTTACCATGTGCCAAGAAGCATTTCCCAAACTCATGTGGCCACACAAGTCCCTGCTTCTCTTAGCATATCTTGGAAGTAGTTTGGCAGGAGACTTGGCTTAATAGCAGTAAGGACTTCTAGCTGACCACAAGTTTAGCAGAGAAATACCACTGTGCTACAGCTGCTGGAAGAGCTAACAAAACCTTAGGCTGCATTAAAAAGCACACAAGATTCTCTAGAGCGTGCTCCTCTGCAGTCAGACAATGCAGCACATCCGCTTCAGGGAACTGGCTTTCAGAGGGTAATCACCCCAACGGTGGCGGGTCCAGGCTCTGTACCCGTGGGGAACAACTGCAGGAACTGGGCGTTTGTTTACCCGGATAAATTCAGAGGTCTTAAACTGTAACATCACAGCCATACAAAAGTGAGATTAGCTTTCCCATGAGGTAGTGAGTGGCCTGAATATTTTCAAGACCACTTTTAATTCTGAGCTCTCTGAAATGTCCAAAATGAACAGTGTACTGTCTATCTACAGTGGTTCTCAGGCGATGTTTGCTCTTGTAATAAAAACACCCAGATTGTTTTCTTTTCCCAGAGGCCTGTCCCTCTTGATGTAACAGGAAGTGGTCACAGGCACACTGCAGAAATATTCAGTTACCTCCTGGAGAGAGTCACAAGTACATGACCTAGTAAAGGTTCTAAGAAGCCTTACAATGAAATAAAAAATCCATCCAGCGTATCAATTCCCAAACATTTATCTCACCACTTATGCTCCAAGGACTGTTTTAAGGCATTAGTATGCTGTGAACAGTCTCTGGGAAACAATGGGCATATGTCACAGTCCAAGACTGTCACAGGAAGGAACTGTGATTTCCCTACTGTCACGAGAGTAAAGGCCGCAGAGGACGCCTTTGATGCACTGGCAGGGCCCTGCCTCTTGCCGGCACTGCCATCGTAGGGAAGTACTACCAAATTAAAAGGCATTTTAAAATACAGAGAAAATATTTGTTTTCTTTTCTAAATTGTTACTGCTTAGTGATGGCTTCTGTTCAGAAAAAGTGTCTCAAATGATCAAAATTCATTCTTGCATGTCAGAAGGAAAAGTCCAGAAGCCCTGTATTTACATGTGATGGCTCATTTTTGTTTTATTTTATCATGGAAATTTCAACAAAAGTGCAGAGACTAGAACAAAGAACCCCCATGTACTCATGACCTAACTTTAAGAACCACCACTTTGCAAAAGGAACACTTTGCAAGTCATGCTTCATCTATGCCTCCTGCCCGGCACACAGTGCTTTTCTTTGGGGGTAGGTCGTAAAATTTAAGGCGATGGCAGATATCATACCCTTTCATCCGTAAATACTCCGGTAAGCATTTCTAACAGATAAAGACTAACAAACCAAACCTAATTTCTAAAGCATTGCTAACAGAGTTATAAGTAAGAAATTGGAATTACATTACTCAATGAGCAGTTTACTTAGCCAACAACAAATCTGAAATACTATTTGCCAAATACCAATTCTGTAAGCTTTAAGAAAAATCTAAAACAGTGAGAGGGAGACAGAATTGTGAAAAACCAAAACTACGGACAGTGACATGCCTGCAGCGAGTACCCGAGGCCACATGCCTCAGTGCCCTAGGGCCTCTGGACAGTCCCCAGAGCACCGGCAGAGCGTCCACTGTGTGACCTAGGGTGATTCCAAAGTTCTCAAGTTGATGGAGCTTTCATGTATGAAGTACCCCTGGACCCCCGAGCTTTGCTGTGCTTCTCTAAGAGGCAGCTATTCAAATTCTGAGATAAAAAGCTTCAAATAGATATATACATATGAACTGTTCAAAAGCCAAGTCCCAGGGTTTTGTGAGCATAACAGTAATTTACCACCATATGTTCAAAATTATGGAGAGAAGAGTTTCACTATAAGGAAAAATAAATAAAGGACTCTATATAATTATTGTTCCAAGGCAGGAGGAGCAGTAGAGAGGGCTTAAGGAGAGGGAAATGACCCTGACTCCCCTTAGCTGCCCCTTCTGGCCAGGGACCATGTCCCCCCCTGGCAGAGTCTGAGGGTCCACTAGGAGCTAAGCCTCTGCGCACTCAGGGTTGGCTGGCATAGTTGAGAACGGGGACCTCACACTGTAGGAAACAAAGCTGCAGGGGCCAGGCTTTCCCTGTTATTGTACCTGCAGCCTGGCGGGAGGCCGAAGAGCCTGGCGGCAGGCTGAAGAGCCCTCTCAGGGAAGCCACCACGCCCAGAAAGGCTGTGGAGCACACAGCCCCAACCATGTCTCAGCATGGTGCCTTCACCCACAGGATGGGTAAAAAAAGCCTGCAACATGAAAGACAGAGCCCAAAGCAAACACAAAAATTCACAGAAAAGAGCAGAGAGAAAAGAGTTATCTCAAGAAAACTATACTTCATGTCCTCAGAGAACAGTAAGACACTGCATCCATACAATAAGAACAGAGTGCCAGAAAAAAGGAACACTCGCGTCGAAAACAGATTCAAAATAAGGGACTGAACTGGAAAAGGGGAGGAGGACGGGAAGACGCTGTGGCGGCAGAGGGGAAGAGAGGGGGCCACTGCTAATGGCAGCCAGGGGCATGCGCAGAAAGACACCATGCTTACGCTGGAACGTCGAGGACAGGCAGGGATTTGAGGAGGGCAGAGGAAAATGGGAAAGAAGACAAGAGCACTGCCGCCGGGGAGCAGGGGGAGCAGGGGGAGCAGGGCGGAGTGCACAGAAGGCAGCAGCGGCCCCGATGGGCCTCACAGACCCTAACTGCACTCCACCTTCTAACTAGAGGTGAAAAAAGCGCATTCCAGCCCCACCCCAAATTTCCCAAAAGTTTTGATTCTGTGGTGGTGGTGGTGTGTGTGCGTGTGTGTCTGGTGCTGAAGGGCCACAGAGCTCCCCTTTTTAAAAGATTTTATTTTCATTTATTTTTTAGAGAGAGGAGAAGGCAGGGAGAAAGAGGGAGAGAAACATCAATGCGTGGCTGCCTCTCACAAGCCCCCAACTGGGTGTCTGGCCTGCAAACCGGCATGTGCCCTGACTGGGAATTGAACAGGTGACCTTTTGTTTTGTGAGATGATGCCCAGCCAACTGAGCCACACTGGTCAGGGCCACAGAGCCCATTGTTATGAAGAGAATCTGAGTCTGTTCTGGCCTCCATTCCACAATTTTTCCTTGATACAAGCTGTGCATGCGAGCGAGGCCACTGAAACACATGTACGCATTTTGTACAGCGGCGCCACGAGAACACAGTGCTTACAGTTTAGGAACAAGAGCGAATCTCATCCTGCTCAGCAGTTCATCCTCTTGGAGCATGACGAGGGCAACAGGGTACATCTGATCAAAGTCAAAATGAAACTGCACACCGATCGGAGGGTCACGGAGGAAGTTCCTCTTGTCCTTTGATGAAAAGGGGGAAAACCATAGAATGCAATTAATATTTAACAATCCATCATTGATTGGATGAATACTGAAATTCTCCTAAACACTTAAGTCACAAGTCCACTGAGCTGCTGTTAACCTGTCCACTTAAGAGAGAGCAGAGAATGACCACTCCTTTCATATATTTTTAAGTCTCTACTGGACAGCCTTGTGAGAGACCAGGAAAGTCAATCATGCACTTAGCTGAGATTATATAGTTTGAAATCATAATTAATACATGTTTGTTTTACAGGGCACTATTAGGTATGTGAAAACTACTATAGATAATCTTAGGAACATTCTGACTGAAATTGAAGTCAGCTAGCCTTGGTGGTCATATCAGAGAAGTGAAATCCACCACTCGATTTACTTCTCAAGTGTGCACAGGCCACGCTCTCATCCTACGCCTCTCGACAGAATGCCAAGGCCCAGGCTCTGCCTGACAAACACCTGTGAGGCTACACACGTCAGTCCCTATACCAAGGGCCCAGGAATGTGATGGTGACTGACAGACACAGTGTGGCTTCTCTGCAGAGCATGGCCAGGCTGGGAAAAGGTTCATTGTTCATTCAGTCAATAAACTTTTGCTGAGCCGCAGTGAGCCCAAGCCTGGGCCCCCAGCTGACACCTCGGCTTCTTTGTCACAACACTATGAAGTGAGCACTTCTGTCCTCACTTTACAGATGAAGAAACTGGGTCATGGAAGCAAAATGGCTTGTCTGAGATCAGGCTTGCGCTGTAAGTGAGTGGCAGGGCCAGGACGCCGGGCTTCCCCTTCCGGGGTTGAGTATTTCTCCCACTCTAGCGCAGCCGCAAACTCAATGGGCTGCCTATGCATCTCACGTGCTCTGCCCATTTTTATCTAGGAGGACACTGACTTCCCTCTGCACGATGAACCCTGCGCAGGTGTGACAACACTACAGGGACAGCAAGATACTGAGATCCTGCCACCTTGAATTTATGCAGCACTTCCAATTTTCTCACGTAGCCCTCTTGGCTGCTCACTCCTGCAGTCTGCCTCCTGCAATTTTCCAGTGCAAAAGATGGGGTTCCTGCAAGTTTCCAAAGCAAAAGGCATGCAGCGGAGAGCAGGAAAATGAATTAACTGGCTCCCCTTAACTCTTCTTGCCCTGCTGGATATCAATCATCTTCTTCTTTTTTTAAACTCACTTGCCTCTCGTAAGCACCTTGACAGAGAACTGGACCTGCAACCTTTCACTTTGTGGGACAACGTCCAACCAACCGAGCCACACCAGTCAGGACTCAATCTCCTTTAAAAAAATATGTGACAAATAACGCCCTGGCTGGTGTGGTTCAGTTGGGTGGACATTGTCCCACAAAGCAAAAGGTCACAGGTTTGTTCCCTGGTCAGGACACATGCCTAGGATGCAGATTTGGTCCCTAGTCAAGACACATACGAGAGGCAAGCAGTCAATGTTTCTATCACACCAGTGTTTCTCTCCCTCTCTTTCTTCTTCCCTTCCTCTCTCTCTAAAAATAAACAAATAAATAAAAACTTTGAAAAACGTGACAAATAACTTTAAGTAAATCCTTCTTCACACTGCTGCACTCAGGCTTAGATGCCTTAAACTAACGTTAGAGAATCCATAACCCATGAAGAAGTACTGACAAAATAAAACGTCATACAAATACTTATGCAAACATTTTGTCATTAGTGTATTAAAACTGGAGTCTCATTAAAAAGAAATTCGACCCAAGACTGTAATGAAAAAGCATCCCCTTCACAGAAGACTGTCATATGGCTTGTGACCCAGAGTCAGTATGTAACATGGAACTGTGAGAGGACCCTGCTGCGGCCCCCAACACCCCCGGGCCCACTGCACCCACCCTGGAAGAGCTGTGATAGTGGTCCAGCTTTTGGACCACTATTCTCCAGTTAGCCAAGAAGGAAATGAAATACAAAACCCAAAGGCAAAGCTACCCTGGATAGGGCCCATGTCCTAGGGAATGAGGGTGGCTTGGAATTCCTGTGAGGTAGCACATGGCTCCGCTGATTGCTGTATAAACGGATGTCTCCAGTCATCCCCTCTCCTCCAGACTGAGCATAATAACCAAGGCAACAAGCTGCTGTTTGGGACCACTCAAACCATCAAGACTGATTGTTTCTATTCTATTTCTTTTTTTTTAAACCATGTTTTTACTTATAAATATGATCCACACCTGTTTTCTAAAAATTCAAAACAAAAGCAAAGCACAGAGTCAAAACCCCCACCATCCACAAACAATCCCATGCACACCATCCTGGACATGTCTGTCTCTCTCTCTCTCTCTCTCTCTCTCTATATATATATATATATAATTTGACCTAAACAGAAAAACACACCACATGCTGTGGATCACGCTTTCCCTTTTCACTCAGGGTCACAAATATCTTCCCATCTCCAAAGTAGCTATGTCTACACCAAATGAACATACTTCACTTAACCGGCTCATTTCGGTAGTCAGCATATTGTTCCTAATCTTTCCTTAGAAAGGTTCTCTTCTAAAGCGATCTCTTTAGACTAAATTCTTAGAAGTGGGATTTCTGGTTCGAGAGTAAGATTATTTCAATACATATTGCCCAAACTCTCCCCCAGAAAAACTGGAGCAGCTTATGCTTTTCCTAAAAGCACCAATTTCACCTCATCTTGCCCACGTTGGATTTAAAAAATATTTTTGGTTTTTGAGAATTCCTATATGAATAAAGCAAGAATGTGAACCTAAATGGATTTTAGTCATTTTACCTCCCAGTGTAAAAATTTCAAAGCCTGAAACTGCCCCAATGCTTCCCCGAGGTTTCCATAGCAGCCTCCTAACGGACCTACTTGTGCACCAGACGGAAACAGTGGCTAGAATGCTGGTGGTCAGCGCAGTGGGGCAGAACGGAGGAGAGGTGTGTAAGGGCCTTGGAAGCTGCAGAGGAAGTTTATATCTTAGTCTACGAGAGATGAGATGCCATAAGAAGAGTCAATGCAGGGGAGTGACATGAAGCGATCCATACCCTAAATGGACCCTTCTGGCTGCTGAAATAAGCTTGTACTGAGAAGGGGCAAGGAGGGGACAACAGTTGAGATGTCTTGGGCAGGCGATGATGGCAGCAGGACCACTGTGGTAAGCAGCAGGAAAGTGGACCAGAGATATATTCTGAACACAGCATTGTCAGGACTCGGGGTGGGGGTGGGGGTGCGCAGGAGGAAGGGAAGGTATGACTCAAGGAAAACCCCCAAGTTTGTGGCTAGAAAAAAAAGGTGAATAAATTGAGTCCTATTCTGAGATAGAGATGAGAAGAATAGGTTTGGGGGGGTGATTAAAGGACCTGGGGGAGCTGACCAGTGAGCTTATAATGTTTCCCCTTAAATGACAACTATTAACTGTCCCCATTTCTTTCCAGGATATGCAGGTATGTCACGTCAGTGTCAAGTTTGGCTGTAACATAGTAAACAAAATACATGCTGTTCACACTGAACTTGTACTGGATGCTCAGACCTTTAAAGGGTTTATTAATGGAAAGAAAAATCTTAAAATGCCCTGGGAGAGGGCTAGAAGGGAGATAAAGTCCAGTTTGTTTGCTGTCTAGACTAAGGTTCCATTTATGACTTTGATTTTTTAAAAAGTGGGTTAAAAACAAAACTTGAAAACCATTAACAGCAAAAAGCTCTATTTGTTGAGTCCTGTGCCAGGTGGAGGGCTCAGTCTTTACAACCGAGATTAAAGCCAGTCTCTGACCCCTAAGAGTTCACAGCCCAACGGAGACACAGGTAAGCGAGGGTCACATTTGAGAGTCTCAGTCCCCACACCTGTCTAATGCAGTAAAAACCCCTGCCTACCTCGGAGATGTATGGTAAGGCTGAAAAGAGATAATGTGTGTGAAAGCGCTTCCTGACACTGTCAGGTCTATACACCTGTTAACTGGTATTGCTACATTCCCTCTGAAGTTCCAAGAGAAATTTTTGTGGGCTAGCATATGAAATTTATTTCTTTCAACTTCAGTTTCAAACACATATAGCAGTGAAAAAGAAACTTACAATATAATCATTTCATTCAAAAGAATCAGAATGCTGTCTAGAAGCTTTGGATCACAGCATATTTCAAAAGATTATCCATTTTAATAACATAAAAGAATTCTTTTAAGGCTGAAAGAATGATTTTGTGTAATAGGCTATTCTATTCCATTAAGAAAAAAAGAACTTATGGAGAAGCAAATTGAAAGTTAGTTAAAAAAAAAAAATAGTGACAGTTGATCTGTACATTCCTAACATCTTAAAAGATTTGAAAAATTGTATAGAAGAAAAACACCTCCTAAGGATAAGCTTGTGATAGGAAGAAAGTACTTCTACATAGAGTATCACAAGATACTTACAGCTGATAAGGCCAGAATTTGTTGTTGAATTGTTTCTTCATCACTACTATCAACCCATGGGGGCACTGCAGCTTCTAAAAGGTTTGTAATAGCCAAGAAGAAAAGAAAAAAACAGGTCACAAGGGTTACACTGCAACTGTGGCTTGAAAAATGAGAAAGTTTCCATATGACCATTTTAGTAATTTACTAATGAGTTCCTCATAATTCCCAGACTTAAAGCATAAATCTTATGCATGTGCGTATTTGGTTAAAAAAAAAAAAGGTACTTGAATTATATAGTGGAGAAATTGGGCAATACCTTGACCAGGCGACCAAAATCAGCATCACAAACAAGGAAGAGATGGCAATTGTGGGCCTCCCAATGAGATACCCTGAGAAGGACACATTATCTGTGTAGTAGTCTGACCAAGAATGCATAACCTGAATCTAATTATAATCTAACCGTGAGGAAGTTATCAAACACAACTCAAATGAGAAATGGTCTATTTACAAAAAATGGTGGGGAATTCTTAAAACCATTTATGTCATAAAAGACAAAGAAAAGCTATGGAAATGTTCCAGATTAAAGGAGATGAAGAAACGTGACAAAAAATGCAATACTGTGCTGAGGGGGGAAACGTATAAAAGACCGTACTGGGTCAATGACAAAATGTGATCATGAATATTATATCAATGTTAAATTTCCTAAAGCTGTAAAAACTTTCACAGTCTGGGTAGAAAGAGTACTGGCAACCTCTATATTCTTTTTATTGTTGCAACTTTTCTGTATATTAAAATTATTTGCAAATAAAAGTTTTTATAAAAAGTTACTGTACTTGACTCACAACAAAATGCTATAAGGAGGCTGTAAGATAAGCAGCTAGGAATTGAGAAAAGGGTTGTCAGGAGTGGAAGCAAATGAAAGAAACAGGCAAATTGGAGGCAATAAGCAACGAGACTGGGATTAAATCCTCTGAGCCTTTAGAAGCAAAGTGCTGGGAATACCAAGACGCTTTACAACCCAGCCTGCTGTCTCTGGGGCTGACAAGAAAATTAGATGATTACAACTCATCATGGTTATAATGCCAGATGACAAATGGCAACCACCTAGAAAGGTAAGTCCCCCGTGATTTCTTCGGTAACTTGAGAGCCCACCTTGGACTAGGAGGAGTTCAGAGGCGGGTGCGTGGGTGGGTGGGGTGTTCAGAGGAAGCGGCTCTACCGTCTGAGCCTGGAGCAGGGCAAGAGGGCAGAGCTAAGGCTCTGAAGGTGGGTGGTCAGCACAGAATATACACAGTGGGGGGTCCTCACAGTTTTGCAGAAATATTCCCTTTCACTATTAGGCTGCAAAAGTCAAATAAGGGGTAGAGACATCCTACTGTGTGCCAGTTGACAGAAGACATACATATGTCCATGCATGGATGAACACACGAGCGAATGACACCAAGCTCATTTTTTGGCTCATCCTAAACAAGCAAACGGTAGAAATTGCAATCCAAATTCTGTTAATTATAAGATCAAAATAAGATAAACATACTTTGATACTTTAAAAAGATATTAGGGTAAAGACCCTTTAAAACTTTTTTTCTCATACTACTTACTATAACTTTTTGGTCTCCATTTTAAGTCTGTTCGTCTGGGCAGCTTCTCCTAGCACTACGTATGCTCAGATAATGAGGTCTTCCCAAGGCCCAAGCTACTGGTAAAAGGAAAAGGGACCCTACATCCCCCCTTCCCTGAAACTCATCTATTCCGAGTGACCAATAACCTCCTGGTTGTCCAACCCCATCGACACTTCTTGGTTCTTCCGTCTCTAGGCCAGTTTCCTTACGTGGAGAACGGAGATAAAGGCAAGTACTTCACAGACTTCCCTTGACCGCCAAGTGAACACGTGAATGTGGAGCACTTACGGAGTGCCCACTCATGCTCTGTACGGACGGACCTCTCGGCAGACCGTGCTCTCCTGGAAATTCTCCCCTCTGGGGGCCTCCATTGTTTCCCTCTGCTAGCTGTTCTCTCCTGGGTAAATGGGTGCTGGCAGGCTTCGACGGCAGTTTTGTTTCATCACTTACCAGCTGAGCGACCTTTGGCAATTACTTAACCTTGCTGGCTTTCCTTTTATTAAATGAGATGTCGTGTATAGGGTGGAGCAAAGGTAGGGTTACAGTTCTGAGTATGTGAAACACAAAGTTTATTCTTGTGTTATTATTTATTAACTGCCATATTATTTTCCACATGAACAACTGTAAACTTACTTTGGCCGCACCCTGTATAAAGCACCCGCCCCTTAGCAGGCACTTAGAAACTGTCGATTCCTCCTGCTCCTCCTCCCCCCTAAACGTGGCAGATCTCCACTTATCTCTCTCCACGATGGGCACACTTTTCATCAAGGAGCTCACCTACTCTCAGGGTTTTTACATGACTTGACTAATAATCTATATCTGTAGATGGAATTCTCCTCCATGCTTTGAACAAATGAACTGCTATTGGACCCTGTTCCATTAGTTTAGAGCACTGCTGACCAACAGAATTTTCTGCAATAATGGAAATGTTCTACATCTGCACTGTCCAACACAGAAACCACTAGTCAGTCCCATGTGGTTACTGGGCACCTGATATGCCACTAATGTGACCAAGGAATAAAATTTTCCTGATATGCCACCTGCCTTTGTCCATGTTTCTCTCACCTGGCTGTTTAATGGCCACCTCACAACTAAAATCGCCTCTAAGCCTTTCACCCTCATGTCCTCACAGTTCATATCTCAGAGGCACAAACCAGCTCTACACCAAGTCTCCAAGCCAATTTTACTGCTTCCCATGAATCACTGTTATGCTGATTTGTATAGTTTATTTGTCCCAAAGAGCTGCTTCATACCTCTGAGTTTACCAAGGCACAGCAATGCCTGAGGGGAACTTACCACAGGACTAACTAGTTCTTTTGGAATTGTAACACCGCCCAAATGGATTGAATTCTTTTACCCTACTTCTGCCAGATTCAAAGACACGAGGCCAGTTTTGTGTTTGAGCACCACCAAATGGTCAAAGTAGGGATGTGAGATTTTATAATTGCAAACATTTAAACAAGCATTTGTCAGTAAAGAAAGGTACTGCTCCTCAGACGGGTCATCACAGGCTGACCTCACCCACCATCCCAGCCACAGGGAATGATGCCTTCATTTCTTTAAACCCCAAAGGTTTATGGATTTGTCTTCCCCACTAGTCCTTACACTACCCAAAGAATGGAGGCCATCACTTACACATTTTTGTATTCTCAGGGCCTTTTCATGGAGACTGGCATGTAATAAGTACTCAATACAATCTGGCAGGTAAGTTGTGTTCGACAAACCTATACATACCTGATTTCTTTGTATGCTGCTCCTCAACAAATTTTTTCTGTTCCTTATGAAAATCGCCTATAATAGTCTATTAAAAAATACATAGAGTCAAATTACCTCAAAAAGTTTATTAGATAAGAATTGCATTCAGCCCTGGCTGGTGTAGCTCAGTGGATTGAGCGCGGGCTGCGAACCAGGCATCGCAGGTTCGATTCCCAGTCAGGGCACATGCCTAGGTTGCAGGCCATGTCTCCCAGCAACCGCACATTGATGTTTCTCTCTCTCTCTCTCTCCCCCCTCTCCCTTCCCTCTCTAAAAATAAATAAATAAAATCTTAAAAAAAAAAAAAAAAAAGAATTGCATTCAAGATTTGTAAAGTCTATTTGAGACATTTTGTTTTCTTCAAATAAAAAGGCAAAAAAAGTGATAGCTTCTCCTATCCGCAAAAAGAGAGAATTGTCATCGTTTTTTTTTTGAATTGTCATCGTTTTTTAATTTTAACTATACAATGCCCTTTATGATGAGCTGTCTTTTCAAATGCAAAAATGAGTTAAAAACTGAACTTTTGCATTATTAAAAAAATATAAGACAGGTGAAATCTCATTCTAACAAACAGTACACACCACACAACAAAAGTATCTAAATAATAAGCTATCTAAAATTAAATTGATGCTCTCCTTAGTTCAAATAAGTATCAACATAAATAAAATTCACCACAGTAAAAAATGAACAAACTAACTCATTAGTGTCTTAAAAGGCTGTTCATAATGGGCTAAGACTTTAAAAAATTAATCAAATAACGAAAAGCATAAATATATTCTGAAGTGGTTATAGTTAAAAATTAAACTCATAATATGAAAAGCTTATTATCCAAAAGTATCAATATATTTTAGACTACATTAAAAAACAAAGGCTATTTAAATCAGATAAGTTATACCATGGCCACTTGTTACAGAGAAAAAGAAAAAAACCCTAGAATCTCAAGTATAAATATTTTTACCAGAATATAATATCCTACTTGGGTTAATAAAATTCATAAGAAGGAATATTAGCTGCTAATGAATTTCATAAATTCCTACTACCAAAAGATATTTAAATGTACCTTATCGATGATGTCATCTATCTTTCCTTCTTCCACTGATTTCTTTATCGATTGCGCTGTTTCAGCAACTGATTCAGTTATCTTTTTTGTAGCAGCAGTCGCAAAGTTAAATAGATAGTCTACAAAGAATAAAAACAAAAAAAGAGTCTGTGCGCCATTCCGGTACAATGGTTATTATATTTGTAATTTCTCCCAGAAATAGGTCTTGTAAGAATCTGAAATCATAGGGGCACGTTCCTTGTTAATTAGAACTTGAAACAAACACACGAGAAGCACTGGCAGTCCCGTACTTTGTCAGCGGAGTGCCCACCCACACTGGGCCTTTAATCCATTTCTTTCGAAGACCCTTAGCAAGCTCCCCAGTTCCCCCCAGTAGCTGTTTCAAACTTGTCTTGCCCTTCTCCAGTCTCTACTTCTTCTACCTCAGTAAAATCCCCCCTCCGACTACACAAAGGAGATCAAGGCTCTCTTTTTCCTTTCCTTTCTTTCTAGACCCTAAGTATTCCACTTTTATTTTCTTTTTCCTCCCTCCTGTTCAAATAAAAGATGTCCCTCCTTTCCTAGATTAACCTATCATATGATAAATCTGGCAGATTTTTAATAAATAGAAATCTTGGCAAGCCCTAATATAAACAGAAATCCTTCTTAACTAATAATGAGCAAATACATAAAACAAAATGAAAATTGGAAGACACAAACTTTCACCTTTACAAAATGAAAACATAAAGCTAACTTTCCTGAAGACCTGAAAAGACACAATGTGTCAAGGCTCTATTGCACTAAAATATAAACTATAAAGGCTTATATGTAGACAAATATCTCAAAGTTCACACTCTGCACTATCTGGGCCACAGGAAGTGACCTCAAGTAGGTCCTCAAGCTGGACCTGCTAGAGGATGCTCCAGAGCAACTGGCCTATGGATCTTGTTAGAGCAGTCTTGCTTCTGCTATTTGCACCCACTGAGGGGGTTGGGGGGCTGACTCACAATATTCAGGCACTGAGAAAACCCCTGTAAGAATGGCAAATAAGAATGATAAAGGGAGCTTGGCATACCCAGTTAAATCCTCACTCTGGGTAGTGTCATTTTCAGAGAATCAGGCAACTTATACCGCTATCTGGGAGCAGCGTACGATGCCCCAATCCGAATGACCATTTCTCTCACTTCCCAAAGCCTATACTGTTAAGCAGTCCATTTTCTCCCACTGTGTCTGGTGGCGTCCATCTGTCAATGACATCGACACCCCATGGTGACTATACCACAGGATACTATCTGTATCAGCTCTCATGCTCGCCATTCTCCCCACTCCTATTCTACACTCATATGACCACAGAAATTCTCGAGTATCTTCAAGGAGGCCTCAAACGCATCATTTCTTGGTTTGAAACAGTTATCTGTCCTCTCTTTACCTGGCTGCACATCCTGTGGGTCTCTGCATACACATCACTTCCTGGGAAATTTTACTCCTTGACTGGAGTAGGCATCTCTCAGCAACCGTGTTGTTCAATCGACGACATTAACGACACTGCCGAGTCTGTCTCCTTGGCAAGACTGAAGGCCCATCCTACGCCCCACTCGGGCAGGGACCAGGCTGTCTGATTCACCCAGTGAGTGTCCAATAAGTACTTATTGAATGCATAAATGGATAACTGACATTGTAAGTACTGAGCTTTAGAAAGATCCCTCATTTCTCTTCGGCTGTGACTAATCTATTTACCCAGAGTGCTATGATAAAATCGGTAGACAGACACACTACTTTGTGAAACATTCTTTGCAAAGAAAGAAATCTAAAGTTCTACAACAGCAGGGTTCCTTTTAAAATTTCTCAGGAATATATTTTGAATTAGAATCAACATTTTTTTCCCTTAAGGAAGGACTTGTCATTTAAAAACTGGTATTTTAGCATAATAATCTTTTTTAAAAATTTTATTTATTTATTTTTAGAGAGAAGGGAAGGGAGGGAGAAAGAGAGGGAGAGAAACATCAACGTGTGGCTGCCTCTCGTGTACCCCCCCATTGAGGGAATCTGGCCTGCAACCCAGGCATGTGCCCCAACCAGGAACTGAACCAGTGACCCTTTGGTTTGCAGGCCAGCACTCAATCCACTGTGCCACACCAGCCAGGGCTAGCATAATAATCTTAATTCTCAGAATTTAATGACTCCATGGGTGAAGTACACTACACACATTGAACAAGGGAGAAAGCATAGTTCTTTCCCTCAAGGAATGTCCTGCTCTAAACAAACAAAAGACTTACAGCCAACCACAGGGGCAAGATTATTTACGAAACAGAGGCAATCAGAGAAGGGAGGGAGAAGGTCTCCCAGAAATAATTAGAGAGTGGCCTGGATTCTGATGTCAGAGGGAGAGGGAAGCAAGAGAGCATGACAAGGAGACTTTTAGGTAAGAAGCTCCTAAAGACAAGAAGTAGTTCATTAATTTTGCAAAGAGATCATTCAACACCAAGTTAAAGACAGTTTTTACTACGTGGTTGGAAAAAAAATTGAGACTAAGGTAAGAGTTAACAGGAAGTAGTAGGGGTACAATGTCCACTTCAGGAACTTAGGCACAAGAGAGGGTCTGGGACAAGGAAGACAAGGAAGTAAAACATCTGCCAGTGAGCAGACCTCTAAAACCTTATGAACAGAGGGGCCAGATCACGAACACTAAAGGCAGTCATTCTCATATCTTCATTTTCATTATGTCATTTTAGTCTCACGACCATCCTGGAAGAGTAGGTATAATCTGCCCAGTTTACAGATAAGGATGCCAAGGCTCACAGAGGATAAATTATTTGTTCATTATGACAGGGGGCAGACCTACCCCCTTGACTGCCTAGCCAATAGCCTATCCCCTTCTGCCTTGCCAAAGAAACTCGTTTTGATGGGTGTTCATCAAACCTGGAGGTGGTTTGGGGGATGCTGGACACAAACAATTAAGGTCTTCTCATTAAACCTCTGTGTATGGGTAATTTGCAAATGATATCACAATAAAGACAGTAACTAGTGTAAGGAACTTAAAGCACAGGCTAAGCCCTAAATGGCAAGCTTGTGCCCCAGTCTCATACTGCTCATGTCAGCTGAGCAAGTGACAAGAGCCTGCAGAATGGAATGGCATGATAAGGGTAGAGGAAAGTGGGGAAGGTTCTCAAAGGTAAGAAAAAGCATAAATTCATCAGAGTAAAGAGAGAAAGATAATTTAAGGCTTGCTGTTAGAATGGGGAAATAATCAGAGTGTTGTTTTTTTTTAAATATGCTCACTGACTTT
>PVIA01011134.1:0-46799 GCA_004024845.1 Tonatia bakeri
GGGAGGAGGAAGGGAGGGAGGGAGGGAGGAAAGGTTGAAGAAAACATGACACACATCACATCTCTGTGAAGGGTGTACAGGAATTCTTGGCAACTTTTCTGTAAGTATGAAATGTCATCAAAATAAAAAGTTAACAGTAGAGAAAGTATCATTTTAAGTCACGAAAAACAGAAAAGTGGGATGAAATAAAATAAATACGACAAGGGCGGGCACACCGCTACCACAGCTGACGCCCTCCTGTCTGCAGCACACGACCTGCCTGCCTGGAGTCTGCCCAAGTCCCTGGGAGCGGCAGGGAAAGGAGGGGTCACTGTCTGGAATGAAATCTGTCTGCCTTGGAAAAGACTTGGACAAGTAACTGTTTCGTAAAGACTCGTAAAGGACAGAGGTTGTGTTTTGTTTGTGATCAAAATGTAGAATTAAGAAGCAACAAGCCCTGGTTGCGTAGCTCAGTTAGTTAGAGCGTCATCTCGGTCATCATCCCGATACGCCAGGGTTGCGGGTGTGATCCCCGGTCAGGGCACATGCTGGACACAACCAACGAATGCATAAATAAGTGGAACAACAGACTGGTGTTTCCTCTCTTTCTCTCTCCCCCCTCCCACTCCTTCTCTCTCTCTTTAAAAAAAAACAAAAAACAAAAAACAAAACAACCAAAGGGCATGACTGCTGGGCATGGGTTTCCTTTTTGGGGAATGAAAATGTTCTAAAACTAGATAAGGCGTTGGTGGCACAACACTGTGAGTGTGGTAAATGCCACTGACGTGTTCGTTTCAAAATGGTTAATCTTACGTTACGTGAATTTCACCTGAATTTAAAAGGAGCAGCGGCAGCCAGAGCTTTGCCACCCATGAATCCTCTCATTGCACTTTGGAAGACCTGGGGGTTGAAATTTATATTGAAGTAAGAAGTGACTTGAGTTGACTTATAGAAATTCCATCTGTACTGGAAACTGTTTACTTATTTTCAGACTCTTTGAAGGACCTCTTAGATTCTTACTAAAGGGAAATACGGACCTCTGACCTACCCAGGGCCCCTCTGCAGCAGCAACCCTCCCTGCAGGGGCAGCTGGGCCGGGTGGCCAGACTCCCACCTTACCTGGCACAGCGCCCTCCAGCACCTGGCCAGTAAATACCTCCTGCCGGAAGACAGGCCTGTTGTCGTTCTGATCCACAACCACGATCTCCAGGTCTGTGGGCTCCTCCAGGGTGGACCCTCCGAGGTCCAGAGCAAAGGCCCGTAGCTAGTCAAGCAGAGAACAAGCACCGGCACTGGAATCCCCAAATTTCCATGGTTCCCATGAGGGCCATGCAAAAGGGACAAGTGTAGACTTCCTGTCTGCTGAAAACACCAACTTGGGGCCAGGCACATGCTGCAGCAAGTGGAACTTTCCCTGAAGAGGAGACTGCTTTCTCAACGCAAGCAGGCTGACCACCATGTTTCCCCTCTTGCCTTGGCCACCAGGAAGCTCGCAGCTAAGTATGACTGTAATGCTCTCGCTAGGATTCCTGGTCTCTCCCTTTTTCTGTACAGTTTTGGTTCCTCTTGAACTTTATTTTAATTCCTCTGCATACATGAAATTTTTAATTAAACCACTTCTTATTCTTCTGGGCCATGGCCATGATATAATTTCCTGGTAAAGGCATACTCTCTAGTGACTTTCTGCGTAAGGAACCCGAGAGCTGTTCTTACAGTCAGAAGGAAGAGTCAGGGCACAGGAAGGCAAAGGCAGAGGTCCCTTACCCAAGGACAGGCCAGGCCAGGGGCGGGGGCAGATTACTCCGCAGGGGATCCAGATGAAGTTCCTGGCCCCCTCCTCAGCCTCTTGCCTACCTGGATCCTTATCTCCCTCTCCACTAACTTTCCTTTCAGATCTCACAATCTCAACCCTCCAAGGGGTGGGTGGGTGGTGCCTTCCAGGGGTCCCCCCACCTGCCACCCTCTGCCATGAATCAAGGGGCCCCTGCTGGTGGGATTTGGCAATTCTGTGGGATTCTGTCCCCACCAACATCCTGTCCCCACCAAACTAGCCAGTTGGGGAGAGAACTGGCTGTGGATGAAGAGAGGTCACCAGCATGTGGGGTGCCTTCCTGGGAAGGCGGTGCCTGTCCATGCTGCCGGCTGCCCAGTCCTCGGGTCAGAACCAAGCCGCTGCTCCACGGGCCTTGGTGTGGTCCTTTGTTAAATGGGAATATGACACCTGCTTTATCCCGCCCCTGCTTCCCCACCTAAGTGTACTAGATCTCGCCTGAGAAGCGATTTGGCCTAACGTGCCCACAGGGGAATTGGAGCCAGGTGAGGGGAGGGGCCCTACCCTAAAGCGGTCTGTCTTCTCCCGGTCCAGCGTGGCATTCAGGAACACCTTGCCTGTGAACTTGTCAATGGAGAACACGCCCCGGGGCTCCTCGTCCACACCAGGCCCCTGGATGCTATAGATGACTCCGCCCAGCTGCTGCTTGTCGGATTTGATCTGCCGTGGCAGGAAATGGGCTGCGGGAGGGGTCCCCAAGCGAGAGGTCTCTCTCTTCTCTGCAGCCTCAGTCCCTCCCCCAGCTCAGCCTGTGGCCCCAACAGCGTCCCAGTCCTAAAGCACACTCCTTCGGGGACCAGCCAGGACTCCCAGCCCCCGCTCCACCCACTCTGGCCACCCCCCCTCACCTGCACCAGCGGGTAAGGGAGGCGCTTGTGGTTCTCTGACACGCTGATGGGGGGGATAACCCAGGCTCTCCGAACGCGGCCCAGAGCAGGCGCTGGGCGCCAGGGGAACAGGGTGCTGGGCCTCTTCAGCCCCAGAACCCCCAGTGAAAGGCCCAGGCTCTGCAACAAAGATGAAAACCGTGTCACACAGCTCGTGTCCTCAGTGAGCCGGGGAGCAGGTGGTGCTGAGAGCTGCTCCCCCTTGGTGGTGGGTGAATGAACTACTCCCCACTCTGGAGGGCAAGGGGCACCTCGCTCCACGTCAGAACCCTGGGCTCGCCGCCCTGGGAGGCCCCAGCAGACATACCTCCAAGCCTGGGGCCCCCAGCGCTCAGGTCTGTCTCTCACCCTCCCCTGGGAGGCCCAGAGCCCAGGGGCCAGGAATTGTCACAGGCCCTGGGGGACTGGGGAAGGCTGACCATGCTGTACCCCCATCTCATCTTCCTGAGGGACAAGCATCTCCCTCCCACATGGCCCAGGGGAGGCTTGGGGACCAGGCCTGGGAGGGCTGGTACACCCGGTTGGTGGGGGAGGGGTGTGGAGAACCTGGGACTGGGAGGGGAGGCCTTGCAGGGAGCTAGTGATGAGTAATGGGGGCAACAGCTGGCCCAGCTGGGGCTCCTCCCCAGGGCTGACCCTTGCAGTGAAGAATGTGGATGGTGGGGTCGGGGGTGGAGGGGAAAGGAGGCAGGGCCTGAGAGCACTCTTGCCCGCTCCACATGGCTGGATCTGTGGAAGGTGGCGGTGTGGGGGCTCCTGGCTGCAGGCCAGGGCAGTAGGGGGCAACACGTGGCCACCCCAGGCCTCCTCTCGGCTTGGATTCTTGAGGATTGGTTGGGGTCACTAGACCAGTGCTTTGGTCAGAAGGGACCCAGAGACCTGAAGGGGCCATCTGAGGGGCCGGAGTACCCCCACCTCCCCTGCCAGCCTGTGGTGTTTTTCTCAGAACTGTGGAACCAGGTACCATTTGACACCAATACCTTCGTTCCTAGCACCTGGAGCATGCTCCTCCCTCCCAACCCACACGGCTGGTCCAGCCTTGCTTGATGCCATCACTTAAGTTGTAGCACCCAGTCTGCAGGGCCTCAGAGGAGGTCAAGGAGCGCTCTACCCCGGGGTGAGGGGCATGCAGACAACTGGGCGGGTCAGGCTGGGAGGAGGGCCAGAACTCTCCCCAGACCCACTGCCAACTCTCTGTCACCACAGGTAGCTCCGCCTTACTGCTCAGACAGGGTAACTGAGGTCCAAGAGAAAGGGCCCATCCTTTGAGTTGAGGGCAGAGCTGGCAGCAGCCCCATGAATGCACCCTGTATTTCCCAGGTGGCCCTGGCTTGCACCTGAGGCCTCCACACTGGCTCCTCAACCAGCCGCTGGCTGGCCTGAGTGTGCACTCCGGCCAGGAGGTCCCAAGGCCCTGGTGCTCCTCAGCTCATGGGTGAGGCCCACGCTGATGCGGCTCTTGGACAGGCTACAGGGGTGCATTTCTCACATACTCCTGTAGCCAAACCCAGATAAGACCCAGCAGGTGACTGAGCCTCCTTTCCCCATCACAGGCCCCAACAGCCCTTATCCTGGTCAGGCCAGGCTCGGTGCCCCCAGGGATGGGCCCAGGAGCTATCTGTCTCCAGGGCTCTGGGCCCTTCTAAAGGAGCTGTTTTCTAGCCGAGGTAGACCAGGTGGCTCCCAGGGCTCCTCCAAGTCCCTCAAACCCTCTCACCAGCTGCCTGGTCCTTCTGACTTCCGCTTTCTCTCCCTTCCAGACCTGGAGTGTATGGAGGGGCAGCACGGGAAGGGGTAGGCTGGTGACCTCAGGGAGTAGGGTCAGTGTGGGTGAGTGGGGGGTGCTTAGGGTGGGGCCGGGCAGAAGTCTGTTGTGCTGTGTACTCCTCTCGCTTTCACTCTCCTCAATGCCTCCCCCTCCTACCCAGGGCTTGTTCTCTGGGCCCAGGGCAGGGCACGCACGGCACAGGGATCCTCAGACACCGTGTTGACAGAATGGCAGTAATATCCGAACTAAAGCGGAAAACCTCTCCCATGGTCCCAGGCCACTTCCACCGCCTCTCCTGAAATGCCAGGGGCATGTCCCCTGAGGGCCTTGAGTCCAGGTAGCAGAAACCCAGTTTATAGAAAGAACCAGGCAGCCGGCCAGGCCCCCAAGCTCCCTGCAGCCTGACAGATGGCAGCCTTGGCCTTCGAGCCTGCCTGGGGCTTCTCGCCAAAACCACCCAAGCGTTGGCCTGGTGTTCCCACTCAGTGGAGACCTGCCCTGCCTTTGTCACCATGTGAGTGAAGACAGAGTCTCTCTTCTGAGCATCTGTGGGCAGCACCAAGCTCACATCCTTCCTTGCCCCTTGCCTTTCTCTCCCTCCCTCCTCTTCCCCAGACCCTCTCGTAGCCCCTAGGAATGGTTGTAGTCACCTCACGCACAGCTCCCCAGAGCGAGGCTCAGAGAGGCCGAGCCACCATTTGCTCAAGGCCACAAAGCCAGGACATGGTGGAGCTGGGAGCCAAAGGGAACCCCGCTTACTCAGAGGGGTGGGCTCAGGGAGAAGCCCAGAGCTCGCAGTGGCGCCTGCCCTGCCCTGACTGCGGCACTGGGTGGGCACAGTCCACTGGTGCTCCTTGACCTCAGACTCGTAGGGGGACACTGGGGGACATACTCTGCCCTGTCCAGCTGCTGTCACGCCTGGGCTGGACCCTATGCTAGCCCTCCCGTCCCCCCACCCCCAGCCCACCGCAGAGCCTCGGTCTCGCTCCCTTCCTGCCAGTGGCCTCTATTGACGCTCCAGGATGCCCACCAGCTTGGCGTGGGGGCAGTGTGGTGGAGGCAGAGCCTGGGAGTCCTGAACCCTGGTCTGTCTATGGTCCAGGTTCAAGAGGTCAGCAGAAGCCACAGAGCCTTGGCAGGGGACCCTTACCCAGATCAGAGGCTGTGGTGGGCGGGGTGGCTGGGCTGGACTGCTGGAGGTCAGGAGCACTTCTCAGTTTGCCCTTTGTCCTCCCAGCACCCTGTTCCCAGAAGATGTGGCTGGCCGGGGGAAGGAGCTGCCTAGGGATTGTGGGACAAAGCCGCATGGACAAAGCCAGCTCACACAGAACCCCAGCATGCAGGCAGCACCCTTGAGTGACATGTGCTCACATGCGCCACCCACCTTGCTGTCCTCCATGCCAAGCCAGAATCAATGGGCATGATGGACCCACCACCCTCAAGTGGACCCAACGACACCCCCTTGGGCACCCTTGGTCTGCCCTTAACCAAGAACCTGAGAGAATGTGCTGGAGCCCTAGAGATGCCAGGGCCCCGCACTGGGGTCTGCCCTAGCACTGGCACCCAACCCAGGGGCTGCCAAGTAATGGAGCTCCCATGATCTGCAGAGGGGGAACTTGCCACGGCCAGGCTGAGTGGTGAGTGTCTCACAAACACCCCTGCAGAGGCTGGAAGGGTGTTGCCCTACCAGACCCGGGCAAGGGCCCCGGGCCCGTGGGCAGCTGGCCACTCACTGTCCTGATGTTCCTCTGACCCCAGGGATGCTCCATCCCATAGGACTGGTGTCTATGCCTTCCCCTGGTCAGACTGTGTGGGCAGCACTGTGGGACGGAGGCAGTCACACAGGCTGGGACCCCAAAAGCTGGCTATTGCAAGGATCACGGGGGAAGGATGGCCGCTAAAGGAGGGATTCCATGAGTGTGCCCCAGACCTACTGAATTAGGACACACAGGCGGTCCTGAACCCCGAGTGATTCTTGGAAACATTGGGGAAACCAAGTAGCCACTGGGCTGAAAGGTGGGACTTCAGGGTCATACAGCCTTGATACGGCTCTGGCCCCAGAGGCAAGTCCCTCTGCATCTCAGGGGCTTTGCGTGTGGGCTGACACCAGGGCCTATGGCGAGGGCCGGACAGAGCACAAGGCGAGCGCTGGGTGAGGAGATCTCCGCCAACATCGTTTCTGCTCAGAGGCGATGGAGAGCAGGTGTCAGTCCTGCCAGAGGGCCTGGGCGGCCCACAGGGCTCTCCATGTCTATCAGCCCAGGCACGTTCAGAACCAGGGATTATAAGGCACAGCCCCTCTCCCAGGAGCCTAGGAAGAAAGCTGGGCTTGTGGCTGGATGCTCACCGCCTTAGGAAGAGATGCTAGTGACCAGAGAAGCTGGGTGGAAAGTAAGGAGACACCCTGCCCACTTCCCCTCTTGGCATGGGACCCCTAGAGGCCCCTAGAGACCCCTGGTGAAAGGCAAGTGGGGGCCTGGGCTTGGTCAGGGTGTTTGCTGGTTGGAGTCTGCCTCCCCAGAGCCCTGTCTGTGGCTGTACATCCTGGCTGGCTAAAGAAGAGCAAGCATCTTCTATTCTGCCCACTCCTGGTGTAGTGGGCAAACCTGAGAAAACGCGGATGCAGCAGCAGCTTGGGGAAGGGGTTCCGGGTACAGGGGCATCCCTCCAACAGTGCCGAGGCCCTGGGTTCTCCAGACTCTAAGAACCGTGGGGTGGGGGGAGGTGCACGGCAGAGGGGAGTAAAAGGGAGAAAAAATGGGAGAACTTTAATAGCAGAATCAATAAAGTATATATATTAAAAAAAAAAAAAACACCTGGGCAAAAGGCCTGTAGCCTGGTAGAGCCTGGGCGTGGGGAGAGGCTGGGTGCTGAGGAGGGCAAGGACCCCAGTTCTGGGTGCTCCAGAAGCTTCTGGGGCCTTAGCCCCTTCCCCCAAGGCTGGAATCCAGGCAGGCCCCTTCCTGGATGGCCTGGTGAGCATCAGGCATGCCAGGAATGGGCCCAGTTGCTGGCCTGGCCCAGAGCAGCCCCCGCGTTTCCCTCCAGCTGCTGCAGCCTTCAGGGAAGGAATGAGGACAGCCAGGCAAAGGGCCGTGGGAAGGGCAGCCCTTTCCTCCGCCTGCTCCCCCTGCTGTGACAGACTGCCACCACGATCCAGCCATCCTGGAGAGCCAGCGGTCCAGGAGCTGACCTCTGCCTCTGCCTCCGCTACCGTTACCACCCGTACTCATCCTGGAGGACTGGGGGTATATGCTGTGGCTGCCATCTTGTTCTAGGCACTTTTCCGCATGGCCCCTGGGGGTTTTCACACTTTGCAAAGCCCCCAGGAGTGTGGCTGAGGCCCCATCTTCCTTCCAGAAACCATGTGGCCCACTGGGCAGACGCAGGTGTGGGGTCCCTCCCAGCAGAGCATGTGTCTGCCCTGCCTCATCCATGCTACACCTAATCCTTCTGCCACTGTGGGTAGGGCGGGGCCCACAGTAAGCTCAGCTACTGGAGATACTGTGGGCAGAGGGAGGGGGTGGCACAGGTCAGTTATACTCTAAGCCCTTGTTTGAGGTTTTAGGGAACACAGGCAGGGGAGGGGTGTGCCTTATCCAAGGCAATGGGTCTGCACCGTCTGGTCTCCAGCCCTCACACCCCACCCCCAGCCTCAGGGGCCCACCCCAGATGGCCCTACTGGGCCAGGGTTGGGGGGTGGGCTGGCCTGCCTTAGGGGTTCATGGAGGTGGAAGGCAGAGTGCCGGAGGGCGGCCACGAGACCCATGTGACTAGACAGGAGAGGAGTAATGTCTGAAAGCTGAGCTGGGTCGGGGAGGGGTAGCCCGTCCCCCCTTCGCCTCACAATGGAACTAATTTGAGTGAAGAGTGCAGGAACTTGAGCAGCCAGGTCCCTGCTGGCTGCTCCCTCTCCCTGACCTGAATCCCACAGCTATCTGGAGAGGGGCATTCTACAGCACCTGTGGGAGAGAGGGGAGGGATCTGAGAGGCTTCTACTCCCCTCCCCTACAGCAGAGTGAGAGGTGGGCAGCCCTGACCCGGAGGGCTGGCTCTGCAGGAATGGGCCTGTGATATCGGATGGGGTGCTGGGGCAGAAACGATGGTCCCAGGCCAAGTGGAAGAGAGCTTGGGAGGTGCTGAGGCATTCAGGCCCTGAGGGGGTGGTCTCCCGGCAGAGAGCTGGAAGGACACGGGCTGAGGGCAGCCAGGCTGTGCTGGGCTGAGGTGATTGCTGCTGAGCTAAGCCAGGTGGACATGGCAGCTGAGGCCTAGGCACTGAGAGGGGCTGGGGGAGGGCACAAAGACAGGGGAGGAGGTAGCTGGAGCCGGGGTGCTAGGTGCCCTGAGGGGCCAGCTGCTACGGAGGGTCTGGCTGGCCAGCACCTGTCAGCTGCCAGGACTGAAACCTGAGCTGGCCAGCCAGAGCTGGGGAGTCTGTGGGAATTAGGGGAACTCAGGAAGCCCCTATGGTAGGTGCCGGGAAGACGGACTCTCTTCATCAGCATCTGGCACCGTTTCGTGGGCCTGGAACTGTGACAGCAACCGGTGATTCCACACTGTGACCACTGCCCAGCCCTGACCCCTGGCCTGCAGCCTGCGACCCTGGCTCAGCCCAGTCCTCTGAAAGTAGGAGGCCACTGAGGGCACCAGCTCCATCCTGGGCACAGCTTGGTGCCTGCCCCGCAGCCTAGGGCATGAGGAAGTGGGGCACCCATGGGGTGCCCACGGCAGGGAGGAAGGGGCAGGCAGCCTGTGCTTCCTTCTCCCTACCCTGCCCCCATGCTGGGGAGGCTGGAGGGCCAGCAGGGTCGTGGAAGGTGGTGCTTTTGTGCTGGGCCTGGCCTCCTTGGGCACAGGTATGTCGAAGGGAGAGTGAGTTCCTGGAGGGTGCAGCGGGCAGCTGCCCCAGCTGGCAGGGCTCTCGGAGCAGGGCTCAGACTCCCCCCCAAACTAGGGACCAACTCAGCAGGGTACCTACAGAAATCTGGCCTCCTAGCCCCTTCAGCTGGGACTGCTCCTGCAGCTCCCCCCTCCCTGCCCTCCACCATAAGGCCGAGGCTCAGGGGCCACCTCAGAGGGACAGGCTGCCCTGCCAGGTGGTCTCTGGGCCGTCCCCAGCTTGGCTCCCCATCCAGTCCAGTCTGAGGAAGTGACACTCGCCTCTGGGCCCCCGGACTCCCCGGCACAGAGCACTCTGAACAATGCCCTCTCACTCAGGACTCCCAGCTCACCGCCCCCTAAAGGCAGCCAGGGCCAGTAGTGCAGGGGAGTCTGGGGCGCCACTACCCTAAGAGGCTGTCGGGCAGTGCAGGGGGGCAGGGACCCCGCGTGGCGCTCATGCCTTACCTGGGCCAGCAGCCCCAGGGCGAGGAGGAGCGTGTTGTCCATGGGGTGACGGGGCGAGTGACCGCCGGCGGACAGAGCTGCGCCTCTGGCTCGGACAGAACCCCACTGAGTGACAGCACAAGTGCGCGGGCGGAGGGGCTGAGAGTGAGTGACTGCACGTGGGCGGGGCGGTGCCTGGTGCTGAAGGACAGCACAAGTGTGCGGGCTGGGGACCCAGTGAGTGACAGCACGTGTGTGTGGGCGGGGCGGGGGCGGGGCCAAGTGATTGACAGCACGTGTGCTGAAAGGAGCAGGAGGGGTGTGGGGATGGGGCCGCGCCAGGCCTCAGTGGCAGCAAGTGCGTGGAGCGGGAGACTGGGCTGAGTGACAGCACGGTGCTGGGCAAGACAGTGTGGTCAAGAAAGGGTTACAGCACTGTGTGGGTGGGGCGGGAGGCGGGGCCTTGACTGAGCGACAGCACGAGTGGGCGGGCTGGGTCAGACCGAAGGCCAAGTGACAGTACTTGTGCGCCAAAGTTGGGCGCTGAGAGAGTGACAGCATTTGGGAAGCTCCGAGGAGGGCGACGGCAGGCTGCTGCTGGGCGGGGTGTCAGGCAGCTTTCCTGGGATGCTGCGCTCCCAAGGGCCAGACGGTGGAACCCGGTCTGGCAGTAAAGGCATCCGTGGATGGGGTCAGGCTAGGGTACCAGAGTGGGTTCGTTCACTCATTTTTTCTTTTCTGGTCCCCACACTCACCAGGCACACTCCTGCCTCGGGGCCTTTGCAATGCTGTTCCCTCTGCCTGGATTGCTCTTCCCTGCTCTCCCCTGGATTTGCTGCTCACTGCCTCTGGGCTTTGTCTAATGGCACCTCTTCACCTCCTTATTAGACATTGTCACCGCCCATCGCAGGCAACTCACATCACGAATTACACTTGCCAAACGTGCTCACGGCCTGTGGCGGAGCTCTCCTGGCGCAGGTCTATTCCCTGCTGACCCCCAGGGCTGGCACACAGGCCAGGCACGAGTCCAGCCCCCCCACTTGAGCTTCCTTCTTCCCTCCTTCCGTCTGTCAGTTCCCCTCAGTTGGCAGTTACTTGGTTAGGATCTTATGGCTCTCCTCAAGACCCTGCATGCCTGCTGCGCAGACGCACTGTCTCTCACAGGCCCTACATGTGCTAAGGGCAAGGGAGAGGGAAGGAGGGGAGAAAGGACCCTGTGGATTGACATGCACTCTGAGGAGCAGGAGCAGCGGTTTGTGGGGCTGCTGACCAGCCCTGGCCCTAGTCTGGGGAGCCTCCGTCTGTGTCTTCTCTGTCGCCAGAGCAGGCAGGGGCCTCTTGCTTTCCTCTCCAGATTGTTGGTCTGCTGAGCAGGTGCAGCACCATCTGTGCCCTTGGCCTGCTTGGAAGGAGGCCAGGCTGCCTGGGGGCGGCTTTGGCAATGACTGTGTCCCTGGCATTCACTGTTCCAAGGTGGGAAGTGGGGAGCCCCCTCTGTCTTCGGCTCTGAAGTCCTGGGGCTGCAGAGCAAACCCTGGGGGCTGCCATCCCACCTCTGAGGTTAGCGACACCAAACATGGTGGGGAAGCCCTCTGAGTGCTTTGGGTTTCTGCCTCCTGTTACTAGTGTAGGAGTGGGAGTGGGGGTGGGGTGGGGAGTGAGGTAGCTGCGCTACTGGGAAGGAGGCAGCCCTTGCTCCCCGGGGCAACCTCAGGCACCCTAACACAGGGGAGAGTGGTGGCCCTATGATACCCTCTCCCCTTCTCCCACCCTCCCTGCTCTCCATCCTTCCTCTGCCTTGCTCCTGGCCATCTGTCTTCCACACAACAACCGCCCCCTGGGTCGGGGGGTCACCAAGGCAGAAGGTAAGCTGGGTCTGGTCTAGGTGAGCCCCAAGTGCAGGGAGAGGCCACTGGGGAAGGGGTGTGGTGCCCAGGCTGAGGCAATGCTCCAGGTGAGGAGCCCTCCCCCCATGGGACTGTCCCCTGTCCTGGGCCAAGACAATTGTTCTCTCCACCAGCCTCAGTTTCCTCCTTGCCAAGAAGGGAGGTTGGGTTCCTTGAGCCAGGAGATCCTGTTGGACGCTGGTCCAACAAGAGTTGGCTGTCTGCACTGGACCCTCTGGCTCCCCTGCCCACACTCTGGGCCGCCCCCTCCTTTTCCAGCTCTGCAGCCTCCCTCAGACTTTGCAGGTCATCAGCCCCAAGGCTCAGCTCCCCACTCCCGCCCCACTGCTTGAAAACCTGCCCTCTGTTCCACAGTTCGGCTTGGTGCTGGGATCATGCCTAGGAGGAGGAACACGCCTGAGCCTCTGAGTAGTGAGCTCCCTGCGGAGGTCAGACTGTGGGTGGGGCGCACGAGTGGGCAGGCCTGAAGCTCCGGGTCACCTCCCTCCCCAGGTGGGGCGGTGGGGAGCTTTATCCCTTCCTCAGTTTACCACACACAGCCCGGTGGTGCCCAGGCTTGGAGTTGCAGGGTCTGAGCCCGAGCGGAGCAGAGCTGGGGAAGCAAGATCAGGGCCGTGCATCCACTAGAGCCTCGATGAAGGTCAGGGCGGCTCCCACCCCATTCTTCCAGGGGACCCCCTTGGGCAGTGCCTCTTTGGTTTTAGGCACAGGGACATGGGTTGGGCAGGACTGACCTCACCTAGCCACCAGGGCCTGAGTTTGGTCAGGGCTCACACAGACAGGGTGCAGTGGGTACCTGCCTGCTTGCCTAGGGGGGCACACTTGTGAGCGGGCAGGAGGCGGGTTGGGGTGTTCAGAACCCAGAGAGGCCCAAAGGGCAGCAAGCAGTCTACTGGTGGAAGGCAGTGGGCCAGGGTGGCCAGGGACAAACCCTGGGGGCTCATACTCTGTGTTTGGGGATTTCAGCTTAGGATAAAAGGGGGGCACTGACTGCCTTCAGCAGACAGGAGAAGCTATTATAGCTTTAGAATAATCATGTCAATATTTACTTTAGAATAATGCTGCAGTTATACGGTGAAATAAGTATTATTATTATGCAGGTTTATATAGAATTATATGCACATATATAATACACACATCCACAGTCTTATGAAGCAGGCCTCTCTCAGAGCAGGCAAGGACACAGCTGCTTAGCAGGCGCTGGACAGATGGCCAGAAACGTGTGTGTGCCGAAGCCAGAACCTATGGAAATGCCGCCTTCCATGGCAAAGGCACTCAAGGTGGGAGAGGATCTAATGTGATCCCAGGAACCCTTGAAAGCAGAGAGTGATGGACCAGTGGCAGAGAAATTTGGCAAGGGGGTAAGACCTGAGAGACCCGGGGGTTATGGGGGACTAACACGTGGGTTTTGGTTCTGAGGTGCAGAGGCCAGCGACCAGAGGGAATGGGACTTCAGTCCCCCATTGGCAAGAAACTGGGTTCTGCAAGGACCTGAGTGAATCTGCAGCAGGTGCCACCCCAACACTCACCGTTATGAGTGAGAGCCAGCCCAGTTGACACCATGTCCTCACCCTCTGTGACCAGGAGCAGACGACTTGGTCCAGCCACTTCAGCGGCCACTCAGACCTCAAGAAACAGCGAGATGATAAATCTAAGCTGTTTCAGCCACTGAGTTTGCAGTAACTTATTCAGGGGGCTAGAGATTAAGAGCACTCAGGTTGGGCAACTCGGCAATACCAGCTGGTATTAACCAAGTGTGGGCTTGGCTCCTGGCACCAGGACCACTGCCTGTCCGCATGCGGCCCCAGCCTGCCGGGGGCTCTGGGGGCACGCAGCTCCACTTTACGAGTGAGGACCAGTGAGGGCTGGGCGGCAAGGGGACAGCTGGATGTGAGCCCAGTTCCCTGGGCTGCACCAAGGGGCACATTTCCTCCACCCCGCCCCCACCCCCCCCCGGGGTTTAGTCGCCATATGATGGGTGGGGCCTAGAGAGAGGGTGGACATGGAGGGGAGGGGAGCACGGGCAGGTGTTCAGGGGGTGCTGGATGAGACGGAGGAGGTCCGACATGAGGCATTGGCCTGGACAGAGGACAGGCTCCCCATGGACCTGCGCTGGGGTGTCCATGGCCATCTTGGAGAAGGTGCCCCGTGGGCAGTTGCACATGACCACAGTGAAGGCCAAAAGGTCCTTCCTGAGGCCCAGGCACCACTCTCGCCACCCCCCACCCCCCATGGCTGATCCCTTTGGGCCCCCATTTTACAGGCAAGGACCTGGAAGCTCTAAGAGGCCAACACAAGCAGAGCCGGCCCAGGAGCCCAGGCCCACCTGCTGCAGGGCCCCTCCCTGTCCACATCTCCAGATGAGGTTGGGAGAGAGGCCGAGTAGAGGCAGATTCTCACTTCCTCCTTCCCTCCCCCTTTTCTTTCTTCCTTCCCTCCCGCCCGCTACCTGCCGCCCTCCTGCCCTCTGGCAGTCCCTCTGTGCTAGCCCCTTCCCGGTTCTGGGCTTCAGTGCTGAGGAAAGTCCTCACAGGACTGCCCTCCCAGGAGAGTCGGAGCACCAACAAACCCTAGCGAGGTGAAGCCATGTAAGTGTGTTCTCAGTGAAGCCAGGTACACGTGTGTGCAGATGGGTGAGGAGTCAGGGGACAGGGATGAAGGGGCAGGGCAGAGCTGGAAGGGCCCCAAACCCTTGCCTGGGGTCCCCTGGCCTGGACGGGCAGTGAGGCCTTTCAGAAGCTTTCCAGCCTTTAAAGGCATCCCAGGGTCAGAGAGGATGGCAAGGTAGGCTGGAGCGCCAGGCATCCAGGGGACACGGGGAGGGGGGCGGTGAGGCCAGGACAGTGGCTCTTGGACCCAGTGCCTGGCCTGGGGAGCTCAGGGGTGTCACAGCCTGGTCCAGTCCTCACCTGCCCTCTGGTGGCCACAGGGCACAGTGCAGGCGGAAGCCTTGGACGGTTCAGGCCCAAGACAGCACTGGTCAGGTTCGGGGGGCCTTATCTTTGTCAGAAGCCCAGTGATACCCCCAAACGAATGCAGAAGAGTCATTTTCAAACTATGTTTTTACTCTTGAGAGCTCAAAAAAGGGTTGGACAGACAGCAGGTAGAAGCTGCGGGGCCCCATGGTCCTGAGGACTTGGGGGTGAGGAGCCAACAGCTGCTGACACAAAGTGACCCTTGGTCCTGGTTCCACAGGGAACTGGGCCAGAGGAACCCTGGGCAGCAGGCTCAGTCCTGGACTCCCTTCAGGGCTTTCCCTGAGCCCCAAGCCCCCTGGGATGGGGGCTCAGGACCCATCTCCTGTCCTGCTGGGAAGTCGCCCGACCAGCACCCCAATGCAGGGATGGAGAACCTGGCCAGTGGCCAGGTTCTCCTGTGTCCTTCAGGTGATAATCAGCCCCAGCCAGACTTGGCCCCAGTACTGGGGGAGGAGACTGGCCAGGATGGCAGGGAAGGGCAGGGGGAGGGCCTGGTTTCAGGGGCTCAGGCCATGCTTGCTGGCATCAGCAGGGGGCAGTGTGGCTCCAGGGACGCCAGGTGGATGCAGCAGGGATGTCGGGCTAAGAGGAAGGAGGCTGTAGCCTGGTCCTCCCTCTGCAGGGCTTGAGCTTAAGGGGCAGCTGGGAGGGGTGATGGGCCCTTCTCGCCCCCACCCTGGACACACTTGCCCCCTGCACACTGCTCTGGAAATGCAGCCTCCACCGTGACCCTGTCCCCCCTTGTCCCTCCCAGGGTGGAGGGACCCCAGCCAAAACCCCTGTACACATCCAACCCAGAGAGGGCCTTGGGCTGCCGGACCCTCCAAAGACCCTGGCCAGGTGGAAGCAGCCTGCCTGAGGCCTTACCCTAGGCCTGCAGGCAGCCCCGACCCCTCCCCATGGCTGGCCCAAATGCGCTGGGGCAGTTGGGGGCCACCAGGCCAGCAGGGGCTAGGGGGCACGGCATTTGCCAAGTGGCACTGCTGTGGGCCAAGACAGTTCAGCCCAGGACTGGCCTTGGTGAGGGGGCTGGAGGACCAGCGAGGCTCGAGGGAGCAGGACTAGCCACATGATAGCGGGTGCACAGATAGGACCAGGTGGATGGGACGCCAGGGAACAGAGGCCGGGCTCAGAAGGTCAAGTTTTAAAGCAATTTGTAAGTCATAAGAGATATCCTGAGACTTGGTTTTGGTGGAAAAACCCTCACCAAGATGTGCCAGGGCCAAGCGGGGGCCACCATGCACCCGAGACCCCAAGGCAGGGTGCAGGCCCTCTGTCCTTCATGTGCAGAGCCTCAGGGTGCTGTGGATCCAGGGTAGGGCAGTGTGGGCAGCTGCCCTCTGAGGTGGGCAGGAGAGTGCAGAGGGCAGGGGGAGTGGCACGGGCCCCAGACGAGTTGTTGGGGGAATTGGGTGGGGTGGGACAAAGGCCGTGCGAGAGCCCCCTCAGGTGTGTGCACCAGGCCAGGCCTATATCCCCAGTGACTCCGCCCCCTGGCAGCCTGTGCCTGGGGGCCGGCAGTCACTGCACCAGACTGGCTTCACGCACACAGCCAGTGTGGAGAGGGTATTCTTGAGGGATCAGAGGGACTTTGCTCCCAAAGTCACCTGGGACCTGGTAGCTCTCAGTCCCTTGGGGTGGCCCCAGTGAGTTGGTTTCCTGCATTGTCACAACACATGTCACCTCACGGGGCCCTTGGTGCACAGCCCAGGCTGGGGAGAGACGCTGTCAAGAGGAAGCTGGTGGGATGGGTTCAGGCAAATGAGGACACTTGGTGGCTGGTCCTTCCAGGCCTAGGAGGAGGGTAGGCCAGGGCCTGTCCCCTTGGCGCTGTAAGCTGCCTGGGTCTGCAGGGTGGGGTCCCCTGTCTTGCCTCACTGCTCTTCCCATGGCAGCCTAGAGAAGCTGCCAGCACAGCTGTGTGCTGGCACATCTTCAGTCAGAGGCATGGGGGCCAGGAGAGGGAGCGGAGGGGATGTGGCAGGGGAGGGGACACTGTAGCAGGGTGGGGAGGGCGCCAGAGGAGTGTTGGGGTCCCTAAATCGGCATGGGCAGTGGCACCCCCGCCTGCCCCCCGCCTGCTCCGCTGGGCACCAGCAGCATTGTCTTTCAATCAATATCAAGTGGACTGGTGACAGATTTGGGAGCAAAGAATCCTAAACAGCCATATAAATCACATTAATGACCATTCAGATGAAATCAATTGCTGTAATGGAATCAATTTAGTCTGATGACACCATTGCTGCATTTAACCTTGCCCTCCATTCTGGGGCCACTGGTGGGAGGTGGGTTGTTCACCCAGCGGCAGGGTTTCTGTGGAGCTGCATTGTCACAACACATGTCCCTCTGCAGTGACAGGGCCCAGGCAGCGGGCATGGGGTACAGGGGCTCCAGGGCCCCAGGGCCCCTAGGGGCCATGAGCTCTCCCTGCTGGCCTTTTTCTTCCAGATAGATAAACCTGGTGAGACAGGCCTGGAGAGGCCATGCCCAGGTCGGTGCAAGAGTGGGTGGATGGCACAGGAGCCAACACAGGGCCAACCCAGCTGCTGGGTAAGGGCAGCCCAGGCCACACCTGGCCGCACTTAGCTAATGACCTCCTCACCTCTTTGGAGAGAATCAACATGTTTCAGCCATTGTCCTTGGTCCTGATGCTCCTTGCTTTCCCTTGAACATTGGGAGCAGAGGCCCCCTCTCCCAGTGTCCTCTCCCTTGGAAGTGTCTAATGGTGGTACAGGCTGTGCCCAATGCCTTCTGGTGCAAGCTCCAGCCCCTGCCCTCCCTCCTCTCTGTCCCACCCAGTCCTCCTCCAGGCTGCTGAGCTGGAAGCCTGAACCCCTCTGACTCCTCTGTCTGCCCCTCAGAGCCCGTGGTGCCTCCTGGCTCCTTCCTCCTGCCAGTTAGTGCCCTCTGAGGCCCTGACTTTTCCAGACTGTGCTCTGCCCCTGCCCCTGCCCCGGGCTCTCTTGTTTACCCCCAGTTCCCTCCCTGGTCCAGAGAGGACCCAGCTCTCATTTTAGGATACCACTTCTCCTCACCCCCTGAAGGCATCTTGCTCTCCCCAGACAAGGAGGAGTGTGGTCAGATGGGGGCCAGCAGACGTCCCACTGTGCCTTGTCCCCCAGAGAGAGGCTCCCTGGGGTAGGACTGTACTTGTGTGTGGTTAATCCTGGGTTTAACCAGCTACTGTACCTTCCAGATATGCATGAGCTCCCGGTGGGTACAGGAGGGGACTTCCACAAAGAACGATGACTTTGCAAAGCACCTCTGTGACGTCCTCACCTGTACAGCAATGGTGTGGACATGGGCTGAGTGGCTAACCCACTGGTAGCCACCGCCAGAGAGGTGCCTGCACCTGGAGGGAAGGTGTGGCGGGGCGGGCCCTCTGTCCAGCCCTGGTCAGCAATTCCATTAATGCCTGGAACGAAGTTGCGGGAGGGGCCTGAGGATCTGTGACTGTGACAAAGGCAATAGTGAAAATGCTCTGGAGACCTTGTCACACCAGCTCACCGCATCGAGACGACGCGGCGCTAACAGGGCTAAACAAACACCGAGGTTTGTTGAGATGTGAACATACTAGATGGGGGAAAGCTGGGGGCTGGCCCGGCTGACACCTGCGCGCAGGGAGGCTGAGTTGGTGGCTCCAAGTGCAGTGAGAACCGGAGCGGGCTGGGTGCTGGAGGAGGGGTTTCTGTAGCTGCATCCACAGGAGGTGTGTTCCCGGCCGGGCCGGAGCGGGCCAAGCGCACTTCTGTTGTGACATTCTGTCTCGAGGAACATCTTCCCCCAGAGAACCTCAGGTAATGGGAGAGTCCGGGACCCCTGCTGGGAGGGCGCAGGAACCAGCTGCCCATTTGCATGAGGTAGAGTTCCCATGGGGCAGACACACTGTCGAGTCGGGACAAGAAAACTTTAAGAGCTCCCAAGGGAAAAGACCAATGAACTCGAAAGCCACGAAGGTCAAGAAGCCAAGAAGCAGAGGTGCCGAGGAAAACGGCTCACATCTCCTACCAGACCGGCTGCCGCTCCACAGTGGGGGGAGATGAAGGCTCAGGTACACAAAGACTGATCAAGTTTCCCCTCAGATGCTTTTAAGAGAACTATGACAAACATTCTTTATTAAGATGAAAACTGTTGAGCCAAGAAGTTGATAAAATGTCAGTAAACTTACCGATTGGCCGTAAAAACAAAGCCTATTAATTTTTGTCCCCCAAACCAAACCCAAAATTGGAACTTTAAAGAGGCACCAAGAGGGTGGAGGGTGGCATTGAGGGAGGAGCAGGCACGGCCCAGCCTGGCCCTGGCCCTGGCCCAGCCTAGCCATACACTCGGTTGGAAGAACTACGGACTTTATAGTATGTATTTAAACATTTT
This sequence comes from Tonatia bakeri, assembly GCA_004024845.1. Taxonomy (NCBI): domain Eukaryota; kingdom Metazoa; phylum Chordata; class Mammalia; order Chiroptera; family Phyllostomidae; genus Tonatia; species Tonatia bakeri. Next base: position 19,050 of record PVIA01011134.1, read on the forward strand.
TAAGGGTTCTCAAAGAACAGAATTTAATTTATAATTTCTTAATAAAGAGAAAAAAGTTGAGGTGGTTATTCATACAACAAAATAGAAGGCAAAAACAACAAAGCAAAAATCCCTAAGATGGTAGACAGAAAAGGCAAAATAGGATTGCAGAAATCCCTGGCTGGTGTGGCTCAGTGGATTAAGTGCCAACCTGCAAACTGGTCACCGGTTTGATCCCCAGTCAGGGCACACGCCTGGGTTGCAGGCCAGGTCCCCAGTGGGGGGTGTGCGAGAGGCAACCACACATTGATGTTTCTTTCTCTCCTTCCCTTCCCCTCTCTAAAAAATAAATAGATAAAATCTTTTAAAAAGAGATTGCAGAAATACCATATTTTGCCGTGTATAATGCACATTCTTTTGCCCAAATTTTTGAGGGAAAAATAAGGGTGCATCATACACATGGGGAGTACTAATTCTGTATCTGTATAGCTGCTTTTCCTTTGTTTATGCTTATGCATTAAAAGTGTAGCTCTAGGAAGCAATAACAATGCCCATATGCAAAATAATACCCTGGAATATGATAATCAGTTTTGTTTCTGAGTATAAGTAAAATATTAAATTAAAAAATTAAGATGAAAGATTTTTTTCCTGAAAGTTTGGGCCAAAAACGTGCGTGTGCATTTTACACGGCAAAATACGGGTAAGTCCTAACACATCAGTAACCACAATGAATGGACGACATCAGGCCTTACTGTGCCGCCTACAACGAGACGCTTGCCCACACCACACAGAGGTGGGCGGCCAGGGACTGCAGCAACCAGCCACTGAAGTGTGAGCCCCAGAAGCTGGATAGCAGCGTCAGCCTTGGACAAACACAGGGTCTGGCACAAATAATGCCCCTTTTATTACAAAATCTTCTATTACAAAATCATAAGCATGTGATTCTGTAACATAATAATATCACGCTCAAGCACACCACATGATATTTTAGGTGAAATGTTCAAATTAAAACTATAAATTATTACACCCTTATTCTTAACCCTACCAACCACACTCAAGCAGGCCTTACTTCTGCCGGACCCTGTATAATTTAAGGAAAATGCACAAATGGGGGAAAGAGAGATGCTAACTAACATCCACCTAAATCATATAACAATCAAGTATGACGTGGGCCTAAGAACACAGCGTTGAAACACAGGACGGGGACTGACCGAAGGACAAGGAAAAGGAGCCCCTGGGTGTGGCGGGACTCCGGCGTGCAGCACACCGAGGGGTCGCTGCGGCACAGGGCCGGAGGCGACCAGGCCAATGAAGCTCATCTGACAGCTTCTTTTCAGGCTCTCGACTCTGCAACAAGCCCAGCTGCACAGGACGAAAAGGCACCTCCGAGTTCAAAGGGCTGGAACCACATGGCCGTGTTCTCGTGGAATCACACGGAGGGCAGGGGGAGAACGGCAGCTTGAAATGTGTGCCCTGAGTTGAGAGGTTAAATCAAAGTGGCGATGGCCGAGTGCTGGAACCGGTGGCGCCCGAGGCCCTGGGATGTATTTGTAAGAGCAAGTCAGGCGGAAGCCAGGGAGGGAGGGTCCAGCTGAAGCCAGCAGGAAAGGAGGAACAGGACCACGACCGGGAGCTGATGGAACAAAGGAGATGCAGTGAGGATTAGCGAACCAGAGAGAAAGTTAGGACGGACAAATGCAGCGAGAATGGCGAGGATGACACGGAGCGCTGTGAGGAGAGTTTAGTTACAGGCAGGACAGAGGTTCTAGGTCACGAGAGAAGGCCGGGCACAACTTTATGCCAATCAGTCCGAAACCTAGTTGAATGTATGGTTTGATAGAAAATACATGTAACCAAATGGACTTACAAAGAAGTGACAATTTTGAATAAACCAGGATGCTCCTGGCCATATGACCCCCCTTCAAAACCACAATAAAATGCAGGCCCAGCCCTGGCTGGCGTGGCTCAGGCGGCGGAGCGTGGTTCCACAGACGAAAGGCCGGGCTTGCTCCCCAGCCAGGTTGCAGATTCGGTCCCGGTCAGGACGCACACAGGAGGCAACCAATCGATGTTGCTCTCTCTCCTTGTCTCCCTGTCTCTCTCTCTTTCCCTTCCTCTCTCTCTCTAGAAGCGTGAAAAAATGTCCTCAGGTGACGATTAAAAAAATGCAGGCCAAAGTCCTCCACCCAAACCCCTTGGGCAGGAAGGGTGCTGGGATTCAGAATTTTTCTGATTTTCAAAGGTGAGTCTGTCACACAAGGTGTCATCCCTTAGGTATCTGCAGCCAATGCACAGATGCTGACGCAGCCTCACGTCCCTTCTGCTCAGGTTCGGCTGCTGTGTTGCTCCATCCAGGCTGTGTGACGACAGGATCGGGTGGTTTATAAACAGCAACACTGATTTCTCATAGCTCTGGAGAGGGCTGACACCTGGTCAGTTTGACACCTGGCAAAGGCTTTCTGGTTCAAGACCATGGATTCTGGCTGTGTCTTGGGGTCCCTTTCGAGGGCACTAATTCTATCACGGTGGCCCCACCCTCATGACCTAACTGTCTCCTTAAGTCCCCATCTCCTAACACCATCATATGGGGGGTTTGGTCTCAACATGAGGTTTTGGGTGACACATTTAGTCCATGGTACCTGTCATGTGAGTTTACCACAAACATAAAAAAATAAGATAAAACCACAAACAAGAAGCTTTGGTGCTCAGAGTTTTGATTTTGGAATTTTAGATAGGAAACCATGGTGCTAGACCAATAATCATATTAAACAGGATCCAGTTCAGCTCCCCACCCCCCAGAGCAGGGTTGATCTCTAGGGCACCCGTGTAATGTCAGAAAATCATCCACATTAACAGGTTAAAGACAGCAGGGAAAAAACTTCAGTAAAATTTTGCGCTCACTCATGAAACATGTTAGCGAGCAGGGGCAGCAATGCGTGAGCTGATGAGTTGGGGAACCCACCTGCCCCGCCTTCAGAACTAGATGTGGCTCTGGAGGTGTCCGCCCATCCTCCTTCTAGTTTTTATTTTACTAGAGATTTCGGCAAGCAGTAAGAGGAGAAAAGAATTGGAAGGCTAAGAATTGTAAAGGAGAGAACTGTGCTAATAGGCAGATGCTGATAACCCACAACAAATTCACAAATTCTGCAAGGCTGCAGGCTGGAAATCAACTCATACCATTTCAATAACCAATTTAAAAAAGAAGTAAAAATTACATTCAGGTTTCCAACAAAAAGTATAAAGCCCCCCGCCCCTCCCGGGACTAAACCCCTCAGAGGCTGTGTGCAGTTATGACAAAGAACATGGCAGAACTGGGTCCTGTTCACAGACTGGAGGGCGAGGTTTGTAAAGATGTCAAGTCTTGACAGATTGGGCTATACATTCAATCACCTCCCATCAAGTTTCCAATGAGGTTTTTAAAAAAGGAACTTTAAGCTACTCTTAAAATTAGATGGAAGAGCTAAGGACTAAGAAGAGCCAAGACTGTTTGGAGAAAGGACATGGAAATGGTGTCTTGTTCTAACTAATATCGAGACGTAGGGAGTGAGCCGGGAGTGCAGGCAGCCTAGAAAAGAGTGAGTGGAACGGGACTGGGAGTGCAGGGCAGAGTGGGTGGGTGCCCGCCAGAGAGCAGAGGCCCAGTGCAGCTCAAGGGGGAGGGCCGAGGGCTCTGTAGCAGGGAGCAGTCATCCTTCCATGTCAGAAACCTCAGGGCTCTTTATACCACACACATGCGAAAATAAATTTCTGGTGAATTAAGAGCTTAAATGAGAAAAGCAAAGCTTTAACTTTAAGAAGAACATATGGAAAAATGTATTTAAGAGCTTAGAGTAGGAAAGGCTTTTATAGGCAAGAAAGACTCAAACTATAAAAATCATTAATGCATTTGAATATATGAAAAATTTTAAATTATACATATTGTAGAATATCATTAAACAAAGTAAAAGGCAAGACACATAACTAATGCATAATCAAAAAAATTACCAACAACCAATAGGAAATGGGCAAAGAACATGAATAGGCAATTCACAAAATAAGAAATGCAAATGGCCAATAAACATGTTCAAATTATTTCTTTTAACTAGTAATTATGAAAATGCAAATTGAAACAAAGATATTCCGCTCCAGACCCAGCACAGTGGCTGAAACTAAAAGTCTGAGCATCCATGTTGGCATGGAGGTGAGACTGGATCTCACGTGTGCTGGGCAGCTCTGCATGGGCACAGCCTCTTTGGGAAGAATGGGGTCCGCTGCTAGCTGCTGTCAGCTCCCAGCATGTCTCCAAGCTCCCTTTGAGCCTGTTCTGGCTGTTACTGGTCACAAGGGGCCCGAGGGCAGCAGACCCCTGGTGGGTAGCCTCAGAGCTCAAATCTGTGTTGCTTCTGGACATTTATGTGTCCACGTGTAAGCACGTGCAGTTACACATATACTTATGCACACGCACACGTGTATATGTATGCCATATAGGCACATGGCCATGCACATACATGCAAAATGCATGTGTGTAGCATATACACATACATCCACATCCATGTGTGTACACCCATAATTCTGTGCTCAAGTGTATGTGTGCACAGGTGCGTACGGATGCCTGTGCATGTATATGCATGTCCACGTGTGTATACATGTACATGTTTGTGTCCATGTGTGTCTGTATGCATGTGTGTGTGGGTACAGAAGCAACCAATCTGGCTGGTGCAGTGTCCCACCTTCTTTCTAAGGGGCGGCTCTTCCCGGCAGTGCTAACCGGAGTGTTGCCGGTGCGCTGAGGATGCTCCTGCTCCTTGCTGTTGTTGTTTTAATGGTTTTATTGCTTGGTGGTGAGGAAAGGGCTGGCAGGCTGGAATGAAGTAGATTGTTGGCTTAATGGCCCGTAGCCATTACCGAGTAATTGAATGGCTGTGTCTATATGATCAGACTGTCAACGGGCGACGTGCCCTGCAAGCTGATGATGACAGGGCCTGCCGGGTGGGCACAGCTTGGTCTTGGGAGATACCTTGGGGCGGCAAGCAAAGTACAGATGCACCGGGGTCAAGCCTTCTGCCTGACTGCAAATTCCCACATAGGTAGGTCATGCTTGAAAGCCAGCATGCGGCCCATACATACAGTTGTTCATGTCCAAGCCTGAACATGGATGCACAACCCCATGTGCATGCACCCACTCCTCTTACACATGTACACGCTGCACACTTTACACACTCACGTGAAGCCCCATGCACCAGCAGATGTAGAGCGATGGTGTCTTTGGAGAGGCCTGTGGGAAATGCTTGCGCTCCTCTGGGCCGAGTGCTCGGTGTGCCTGAGGTCAGAGGTCAGACCGGCAATTCCCCTGTCAGTGGGCCACAGTGGGCCACCTGCCCAGTCCCACACTGATGGGGCTGCATGGCCTCAGGGGAGAACAGGGAGGCTGCTGGGGGTGGGGAAGCCATGACTAGTATGGTCACAGTCAGGTGGGAGCTACCCTCCTGAACCTGCTCTGTGCTCCGATGTGGCTGTGATGCAGGACAAGCCTCTGCTCCTCAGCTGTGGTCCTGGCCCCACTTGCCCAGGCCCTGGGGCCCTGCCCTGTGCTTCTGCACCCCGCCATTCTGGGGTGGCCCCTACTGGCTGGCACCCAGGTGCCACACATCCCTTCATGGAAAGGACCCTGATAGCAGCTGAGGGCTGAGAAAGCAAGCCCCCTCTTGCCAGGCTTGCAGTCTATGCTGGGAGCTTCAAGGAACCTTCTGGAATGTGGTTTTCACTAACTCCTCCTCCTGCCCTCGGGCATGGGCACCCGTGACCCTGACTTCACGATGGGGAAACAGGCTGAGAGGCACAGGGCCAGCACAAGTGTGTCGGGACGCGCCCTCAGCACTCAACCAGAGGACCTGGGATGTGGAAGAGGGAAAGGAAGGGTTTTTGCAAGGGGCGATGCAAGGATGACAGTGGGACCTCCCACCCTGGCCTTGGATGAGCCGGGCTCCCCCTTCTATGTCCTGGGACCCCTGGCCCCAACCCCTCCACTTCCCCACCCAGGTGCCCCTCCACAAGCCTGTCTGCGCCCATTTCCCACGTTTTTCATCTCTTGAGGGAACATTACCTGTGAGCCTGTGAAGGATGCCTCAGTTTACCCCTTGGAGCAGAGGTCTTGTGACCATGCTGGCCCTGAGACCCCAGGTCACGGGTTGGAGAGAACACAAGAGCCACAGAGAGGCCACCTAGGCCATGTCCCAAAAGAACCCTTCAACAGCCCCCTCTGCCACCCTCTTAAATGGCTGCGGACAGGAAGTTGGTGCAAGACACAGGAAACGTGGAAGAGGTTTAACAATTGCCACACACCTGGAGACCAAACGGACACTTTGTGTTCCCACAGCCTGGGGGGTGGGGTCCAGCACCGCCTCCCAGGGTAGAACCAGGGGCCTCAGGGCTCCCTCCTCCTGGGGGCTCCGGGGAGAACCTGCTTCCTTGTCTTTTCTGGCTCCTTGGCCCTTGGCCCCTCCATCCATGATCCAGGCCAGAAACAGCCACTCAAGTGTCCCGTCGTCAAATGTTAGGGCTGTATGACGACATGGGGCCCACCCAGGGACCCAGGACCAGCCTCTGTTTTAAGACCCCTTTGCCCGGGAAGTAACATGTTCACAGGCCCAGCCTCAGGGACCAGAATGTGGACAACGTCGGGGGCCTCACTGGTGGTCCCAGCATCTGAGGGCAGCTGGGGACCCCTCAGGAACCTGGCAGAGGTGGGCTCGGCTCCTTTGGGATAGCCCTGTCGTAGTTTCCACAGTTGCTGATCAGCCCCCGATGAGCTCCCCACCAGGGAAAACTGACCCGGGCCAGCCCAGGGACAGGCTGCCGCTGTCAGGCGGGCCGGGGCGGGTCCCTTTCCTCCGGGGCATCTGCGCCGGCCCCGCCCTGTGCCCAGTACGTCTCTAGCACGCTGCCACCCCATGCCAACCCCCTGCTCCCGGTCTCCGGTCCAGCCTCTTCTCCCAGTTCTGCCACGCAGCACAGCCCGGGCCTGCTGGCTCCATCCAGGCCTGCGCCCTGGACCATGCTGCCCCACCTCCTGGGGCTGCCTCCTTCAGACAAGCTCAAATGCCGCTTCCTTTGGAATGCTCCCACAGGGTTTCTGGGAGTGCTCCCATGGAAGTGCCCGACCCCCCGGGCCCACCACGCACGACGACAGGGCCCGTCAGCAGCTTGGTTTGGTTGCTCGCGTGTCTGGTCTCACCAGTGGACAGGGCTGAGGAAGGTAGAGGAACCAGGGCTTTGGGCCCAAACAGCATGGGCTATGCCACAGCCTTTTTCTTCCTGAGCCCTGAAACAGCTGCTTACCTCACTGGGCCTCAGTTTCTTCATCTGTAAAATGGGCTGAGAGCACACCCATGTGGTGTTCCCCCCACATGGCCCCCACGGCCAGGAGAGCAGCTGGTGCCCTCAGGTCGGTGAACACGTTGGGGTCTGGAGTGGGACCCCCATGCCCCTCTCCCTTGTGTTCAGGCGAGGGGAGCCCCTCCCCACCTCTTGGTGGGGCTGAGGCAGTCTCCCCCGTGTGAGGCAGGTGGCCCGGCCCCTCCCTGCAGTCATCCGTCTCCCCACTTTATTAATGGCCGTGTCAGCGCCACACAGGACGCCTGCAGCTATCTGCAGTGACGGATCGCGAAGCGCCTCTGCAGCTATTTGTTCTCCAGTGACCTTGTCCCCCGCTATTGCGTGCACGAGAGTTATGAATGTGGGACATGATAATTTGATATTGATCTATTTGGTGAGCTAAGAATTTACTGCATCCTTGATGTTTTAACAAAGGATACACTTGACTCTCGTAGGCAGGATAAAGGGCTGGTCTGACCACTGCTCACAGCCTGGTGGGGACAGCCAGCCCTGTAGGGCCCAAGGCAGGGCGTAGGGGTCCTGGTGAAGTGTGGGCTGCTCTGGCTCAGGGGGATTCTAGAAGGGCCACCAAGCAGCCCTAACAGTGCACATAGGACCTCGATGACAAAGGTGACCTTGAGCAACTGACCAGAGATGCAGAGAGAGGCCCCACTACAACCACTAAGGACACAGAGTTGGGGGACAGGGGTTGAATGTGCAGGATGGGGGGGGACTGCGGGGTGGTGAGGGGAATATGGGGGTGAGAGATGGGGAGGGGACTGATAGGGAAGAGGCTAAGGAGGGCTGGGGCGTTCCGGGGGTCCTATGGGGAACTCTGGCACAGCTCTGCCCAGAGGCTGGAAGGTAAGGTGGGCACACAGAGAGGCCCAGGGAGTAAAGAGACCCAGGAGGAGGCAGGCAAGACAGAGGTGGTACAGGTGCCCTGGGCCCCCAGAGGGAGTTATGTCACAGGACCTCTAAGAACTGAGCTGCCGTTTTCAAATTTACTGTTTAGTGCTGGAATCTGCCTTCAAATTTTTTTAGATGTAAAAACTGAACATAAAGCAGGAAAAGAGTTCAGATTTCAGAATTTAAGGTGATTCCAGGGACTCTTGGAAGACCGTTTCATAATCTTGGTCTCACTCAGCCCCAAAACTTGGGGGTGTCACAGATTGTGTGCGTGTGTGTGAATACAGGCACGCATGCAGGATGTCTGTGAGCACACGCATACACGGGGATGTGTGTGTGGTATGTGCACCTGTAGGCAGTATCTTTTATTCATTGTCAAGTTAGCCTGGCACTGCACCTATCTTCACACAACTCTCGTCTAAACCAGGTGCTGTGCCCCGGCCGGGTGGCTTGTATGGAAGTGCACCAAAAGGCTGTGGGTTTGATCCCTGGTCAGGGCACACATCAATACATGGTTTGTGGGTTCAATCCCCAGTTGGGGCGCATGTGGGAGGCCATTGATCAATGTTTCTCTCTCACATTGACGACTCTCTAAACAATAAAAAACGTCCTTGGGTGAGGATTTAAAATAAATAAATTTTAAAAACTGGGTACCAAGCTGCCGTTTCCTGCAAGATTGTCTCACTTTGCCTCCAGTGGACTGGAGCAGCAACAATCTCCAGAACCCCCACCCCCAGGTAGGAACCCCAGCCTTGGAGTCCCATGACCTGGCTCTCCAGGCACTAGTTGGGCCCCTGCTCTGAGCAGACCTGGGATCTTGCTCCCCAGGGGCCCTGGGCTGCCAGTGGATCCCAGCTCCACAGTGGGGACCAGAGTGGCAGGCAGCTCGGCTTCTGGACACAGCTGGAGAGCTGACCCCCTGGCCCTTGGGGGTGGGGACTCACCCCAGGACACGTGCACCTGTGCTGGCCCTGAGGCCCAGTGCCGAGTTCTGTTCTTGGCTGGGTGTCTGCGCCTGTGACCCTCCCTGCTGTTTCACTGACTCTGGGAGGGATGAGGAGAAAGGTTCCAGGGGAAAGCTGGCCTAGGCGAGGGCGTTTTTAGTTCCAAGTGTGAAGGTGGCAGGGTGAGGCCCATGTCTTACCAGGGGGAAGACACCAAAGGTTGGGATGCGTACACAGTGGCTGTGGGTTCGAGGCAGTCCTGGGTGCCTCCCTGACCATCGGGACTTTCAGGCCGGAGGCGCGGCAGCAGGGCCAGAGCGGTAAGCAGTGGCAGTGGCTGGGTGGATACAGAAATGCCCAGTGCCTGGGCTCTGCTGGCCCCAGTGGTGGCAACTCCATTCCTTCCCTGGCACGCTGCTGGGGCCTCCTCTGGGGAGCCAGGAGGGCCGGGGAGCTCCTAGGCGGGAAACTGTGTGGGGCTGCCAGCCCCGGACTCAGCTTCTGGCGAAGCCGAGCTCTCAGGCCCTGGTCAGGACCCAGAGAGTCCAGAGAAGCACCAGCCTCTGACCACAGAACAGGGAACCTGGGCAGGGAGGGTATGCGCCTGAGTGCTGGGGAGGGCCTGGGAGGGTTTGGCCCCGGCATTTCTGTGGCTGTTTCAAGCCTGTCACAGAACCCCCATGGGGGTTCTCTTACCTTGGCTGGTCCTCCGGGCCTGCACACACAGATGCCAGCTGCTTGCCAGCACACATCCGGAAGGAGGGATGTGGCAGGACTCAGGGACCAGTTGAGCCAGGTGTGTTCCCTCTACTCAGGGTCCTGAGGGACCCTGCAGGCAGGGGCTGACCTTCCTTCTGCTCCGAGGAGGCAGCCTGTCTGAGCAGCAGCCCCCACCAGGAGCCTCAGGTAACCCAGGATGCCTGCCTACAAGCCCAGACCCAGCTCTGCCCCTCCTAGTGAGGCTGCAGGCAGGTGGGCTGTCACAGCTCAGCTCCCAGGGTGTCTGCTCTTGGCTTTCTTGTGGGAGCTGAGTGAGGGGTGGGTGGGCTGCCTCAGGTGTGAGTGCGGGGGCCGGGGGATTTCCAGTCAAAGGGGAACTTTCTGAAAGTCCTGTGACCCTCGGTCACATTGATTTAACAAGTGGAGCCCAGGGTTCTGTACCTTAGGGAGACCTGTACCAAGGACAAACCAACAATATCCTTCTGTAGTCTTGCTGTTTGCTGAAGATGACTGCTACTTTTTGAAAGTATTTGATATAGATTATAGCATAAAGCAAATAATTACGTAAACATTTTTAGGAAACAAAATCTGCAGTATGGAGACATGCAGCGGCAGGTCACTGGGCTCAAGCAAAGACCCTGCAGTGGCCAGCCTGGCTGGGCTCTGCGGCACGTGGCTCCGCGGCTCCCCTGTGCCCACAGGCCAGAGGAGGCGGGGGGCCTAGGTGTCCACCTCCGTGTTGAGGGCTGCCCTTGAGAGAAGCCAGCTGTGGGCACAGCCGCTGAACCCCTTGAAGGTGGCTTGCTTGGTAGGCGGGTGGCTGGCACGAGTGTCCAGACCACAGGTAGGAGGGAGCATGGAGCTGGATGATCCTCTGAGTACACGCCACACCCTGCATCAGGCCCGGGGTGTCACAGGCCATGTGCAGCACCGGGGTGGGGAGGACGGTTCAGGCCCACCACCTCTCGCCAGCTACAGCCTCTTGACAAGGCCTGGTGCCCCTGTGCGGGCAGGGTGACTCCTCCAGCGCCCGGGCCCCACAGTCTGCCGCTCTTTCAGATACACATTTCAGGGACAGCCAAGGCCAGACTCCTCTGGTGCTGTGAGTGCCACTTCCCACTGGTTTTGTCCAGGGGAGCCACCATGGTCTCTGGTAAACTTCAGAAGCTTCTGGATTCTCTGCTCAGAGCACACAAGGGGCACCCAGGCATCCGAATCAATGCCAAAAACGGGAAGTGGGAACCTTGACACATGGCTCACTCTTTAGTGGTCTGGGGAGGGTGGGGGGCCATGGCTTGTTTAGGGGGGAGGGAGAGGGGTGCCTTGGGGGGATCTGGGAAGAAGGAGGTGGTATTTGGACAAAGGCTGAAAGGAGGGGTTGGGGGTGCAGGGGTGTATGGAGGGAGCAGCAAGAGGGGTGTGGGTTAAGGGTCGAGGTGGGACAGCTGCAGGGCCAGTGGCAGACAGCCTCTGGACTCTGCAGGGGAGGTCTGGACTCCAGAGGAGGACAGTGGGACCCAAGCTACTACAGCAGGGGTGAGTGGTTCTGAGAGTGACCATGTGGCCACAGAGACTGAAAGACTGACCACCTCGTCCATCTCAGAAGTCTGAGGCCCAAAGTCTAGAAGGCTCCCTTTGTGGGGCTGAGGTCTGCACATAGCTCCCCGGCAGAGCTCTAGGTACTTGGCCTCCCTGGCCCCCTGGCCCCCTGAGCTTTGTCCCCACAGTGGTCAGCTTGGCCCTGAAGGCCTACATGAGCCTCCACCAGGCTTCTGGGAGCATAATGATGCCACCCTTGAGATGTGTACTATCCTAGAGCCACACAGGGAAATCCCAGGAAGGACAAAAGAGGTGATGGCAAGCCCAAACCCCCTCACCTGGACACCAGGCCCATCCTCAGGGTGGGCTTCTCAGAACGGTCAGGGTTCAATCAGGAGGCTTTGTAGGGGTCGCAGGTCACATCGGGCAGCGACACGGACATCCTAGAGAGCGGGAGACTCCCCGTGCTGTGTGACAGCACGTGTGTGCAGGCGAGTACATTGTTTGCACCTGCAGCACGGCCCCACGCAGGCCCTGGGCAGATAGCACAGCACAGGCATTCTTTTCTCTGTGCAGCTTTACTGAATTTCCTCTGAAGACCTGCATCCCTGGGTGACAGCCGGACCTCCCAGGACCTGCCCAGCAGCCCCGGGGTGCAAGGGGTCAGACAAGGCTGTGGGTGCGGGACAAGGATAGGGCAGAGAAGGCCTCTTGCTTTGATCTCGTCCCATCAGGCTGGACTCTGTTGTGCTCGACTGGGAGGTTCCGGTTCAGAGCAGACGCTGGGTCACGGGTGCCTGGCCTCTGGCGCTCCCTGGCTGTGTGGGTAGAACTGCCTGACAAGGTCCTTCTTGTTGACCTTCCCCATCTGGTTCCTCGGGATCGCCTCCACCAGCAGGAGCTCCGAGGGCACAGCATATGGGGCCAGGACGCCTCTGTAGAGACAAGTGTGGCCTGAGCGGCAGGAAGTCTGGGCCCAGAAGGCATCCCCTGTGTGGCCCAGAAGCCCAGCCATGTCTTTGCCTGTCCCAGGGGGGTGCCCTGCTGCAGGACACGCTAACGCAGAGATGCCCCTCTGCCCACTGGGACCGGTGGGTAAGGATGACTTCTACTCGGGGCCAGGTCTCCTGGAGCTGGAAAGAGCCAGTCTTATTTTGCACCCTGGTCACTGCAGCAGCCTCGGCCATACAGGCAGAGACGGTGGCCTCCCCGCACCAGAGCCCAGCACCCCCACTCCCACAAGGGGCACCCAGTTACATGTGCTCTCCATGTGGGGCCACCTCCTGGGGCCCTGCATCCGTAGGTCCCACTCTGGAACTCCCCCTTAGGCTGCAGGCCCACACCCTCTCTCGAGGCCGTTTCTGGGCAGACAAGAGCCGCCTGCTCCCTGCTCTCTAACAGCCACACATGGGGCCACATGACCCTCAGTAAGGGCACTGCGGAAGCCCAGGGTGCTGCCTGGGGTGATAGTTCCTGGCCTCCTGGGCCATGGGGGCTCCTGCCTCTGGGGCTGCTGACAAAGACCTTTAGGCCAGGCCAGAGTGATGCAGATAGTGGGGTACAGGACACGTGGCCCCCCAGTGTCTGCCTAGGGCCAACAGGAGGGTGGAGCCCTCCAGGCTGTAGCTGTGGGGCAGCCTTGGTCATTGAGACTGAGTTGTAGCAAGGAGCCAGTGGTGGGGGTGGAAGAGAAACCCCAAATCTCACCTAAGCAGCCAGGTGCTTATGAATAAACATGGACCTAATTGCCCTTGCAGGCTGGGTCCATCTGCCCACAGGCAGAAAGCATCAGTAATATAGTCCTGACACACTGCTATCTCAAGCCAGCTCCTGACGTACACAGACTGCTGCAGGCCAAGGGCTGTGATGTGGCTCCCATTCCCACGTGCTCAGGGTACGGGCTGCTGCTGGCTCATGCGGAGACACTGCCACCACCTGTGGTCCTGGCAGCTGCAGGAGACGGCCGGGGCTGCCCACTAGGGTTGAGACAACATGCGGGGTGAGGCTGAGGCTGGACTTTGCTGGACAAGCCACCAGGACTGGCCTGGGGACCCTGACAGTGTGGCAGGGTGAGGCCCTAGGGCCCAACACCCCCACCTGCCCCTGGAATGTAGCTGCTCCTGCTCCACAGCCTGGCTGCCAAAACTCAGTGTCTCCAGTGGTGTCTGGAGGGCACATTGTATGTGGCTCTGCCCACGCCCGGCTTCCTTTTGCCATGCCGTCAGCGAGCTGGGTGCCGGGCGCAGCGAGAAGGGACCCAAAATGATGGCCAATCCCAAGACGAGCGGAGCGGGTGAGAAGGCAGCGGGGCGCCGCTTCCCGGGGGCTAAAGGAAAAGCCAGTCAGTCTAGAACCCCATGTCCGGAGAAAGTGTCTTCCGAGAATGGAAGTGAAATGAAAGACAGTTGTAGACACACAGACACTGACAGTCCCTTGCCAGCAGACCCGCACCAGACGGGAGCTGAGGGCCAGCCACGGCAGGAAAGCGGCAGAGAGGGGAACAGCCACCGTTTCCTTCCCACTGAGTTCTCCTCAGGAGACAGCCAATCGAACGAGAACGAAAGGGTGTTCTGTGGCTGTGTGGCAAACAAAAGCGGACGCAGAGCAGCAGCAGCACACAGGCCACCAAGCACGAAGGAGTCGATGTCACTGTGGGAGGGAGACTGTGGTTAAGTCGGAGACTCACGTCAACAACCCTACCTTAGCAACACTGCAAAAGGGGACGAAGCTGCAAGCGTGAAGGAAGTCATCTAAATGTGCCGTGAAGAGCACAGGAGCGAAATCTGCAGACCCGGCCGCTGCCAAGAACAGGGGTCCTTCCTGGAAAGGGACCTTCATTTTGTGACAGAGTCTGTGAGCTAGGCCTGCTTTCCTCCAAGGGTCCCAGCTTAGCAACTGGTCTAATATGAAGCTCACAGGACGGCTGCCTCCAGGCAAAGCGAGGCCTCGGACAGGAATCCAGCAAAGCTGAGCTGTTTGTTAAGGGCAGGTTTCCCTGTGAAGCAGTCCACCCGGACAGCGGAGGTGTAAACCGCCACCTTCCACACTGTCCTCCTCGGAGAGGGACGGTGGGGTGCAGCTGGGACAGGACTTTAGCCGCTGCTCGTTATTCCTCACGGCCTGATCAGACGATGACATTGAGGATTCTCCCCAGGTGTGTAAGTCCCACCTGGCCCATTTCCACGTGGCATTTGGGGGGATGGAAGGGTGGTAGGCTGTCTGCGGCTTAGACCCCGCGCATGTGGTGGTGTGACCCAGCTCTGAGGCCGCGCTCACACACTCGGGGGGACGCATCACCTGAGCTAGGGCTGCCCGCTTCCTGACTCCTTCTAACAGTGGGGTGTCGTCGTTGGGGGGAGGACAGCCCTTGACTTGGGAAGCAGAGAGACTGAGGGGGTAGCAAGTATCTTCAGAAATGAAAAAAAAATGGCAGTAAAAGGGAAAACATTATTTTTAAAATTCTTCAAAAAAGACCCCAAATGGCGGCAAACATGATGTAGAAAGAAGCAGCAGCCTTGCTAAGAAGCCAGCACCCAAGAGTCGGAGCGCGGCCCCACTCCCCATCCCCCTGTGCGCACAGGGACGCAGAGGGCGGCTCCGTGGGTGGGCACCTCTGTTACCACCCAGCCACTGCCCGACTTGAGGACACACGGCCCACACGCCAGCTGCAGTCCGACAGAGCCTTCACAGGGGCACATAGGGTAGCCACCTGCTCCAGTCAGTTCCGCCCCCTAGGAGCATCTCCCCAGAGCAGCCCCAAACTCTCTGCACACAGCACCCATTTCAGAGTCTTCTCACACCCATGGTCACAAGCTGTGGCCGTCAGTGCAGGACCCTGCTGGGGGCTGGGCCAGACGCCCGAGCTGAACCTTGGGGGGGTGGGGGGACGAGCACAGGGCGTGAAGGAGTGGAGATCCATGACAGAAGTGTGGGCGCCTGCCTGAGGTTAGTGGGAGGCTGTGGACTCGGACCTGAGACTTGGGGAGCTCTCAGGACAGGGCACAGACACTCACACATAACCCCCCACCTCCTCCGTGCAGTTGTTAGCAGAGTGATTGTTTAATCGGAGTGGCTTCTCCTCTTTTGCTAGGCAGCACTGCTCCAGCCGCGCTGCTGCAAATCCCAGGGATCTAACTGCCCAGCTGTGCCGCCCCTGATGAAACAAGGATTCCTACTGTTTGTGAAATCATGTTGGACAAGCCAAAAATATCTTGAGCACCGAGAAGGAGGCAAGTTGGGTTGGAGTGGGTGTGCGGGGAGAGGGGACAGGGAGGTGGGAATTCTTGGATTTAAGATGAAGGAAGCCGGGCGGAGATCACTAGCAGCCTCCTTTCTGTTGCTCTGTGGTTCCCTCAGACCCTCCTCCTTGTCCTTTCCTGTCCAGCCTTTGACAAGGATGGGACAGGAGGTTTGGGTTCAGCCCTGGGACTGACCCCTGAACTCTGTGGGTACAGGAAAGGGGCCTGTGAGCCTTGGACTCAGAAACCACTGGGATGGGGCAGATGGCAGAAAGGCTCTGGGGAGGGTTTAGGGTTGGGCAAGGGCAACCCTCATGCAGGGTGAGGGAGGGACAGGGACTGCTCTGCTGTGGGGAGGCTGGCCCCTCACAGGGAGGGCGGACCTCTGGCCTTGGGTGAGCAGTGAGCACCCAAGGGGCACATGAAAATGCCCCATGCTCAGCGCCCATGGTTTAGAGCGCAGCTGAGGGATGGGCACCATGGCTGAAGCGGCAGGGGCGCAGGAAGGCCCTTGGCACTGGCTCACCCCAGGGCCCTGGGGCCAGGCTGGTGCTCTGGATCTCGGCTGCAGGTTCACCAGCCATTCCCCTGGCCAGACTGCTCCTAAACCCGGGGGAGAACCTGCTGGCTCACCACAGGGGCCCCTGTCCAGGGGCAGGTGTTTCCGACACCTCAGAACCTTCCTCTGGACCCCAGACCGGAGCCATGTGGCTGGGAGCAGGTGCTTTTATTTCCCTTAAGTGTTTATGGCCCCTCAGCGGCAGCACACACAGGCTCTAGACCTGCCTCTGCCACCGTCACAGAGCCTCCCAGGAGCCCTTTGTCGGGGCAGCCTTGTTTAAGTACCATGTTGCCTGACCTCCCAGGTCTCCCTTAAGATGGACGACAGTGAGGCCCAGGACTCCTAGCCACATGTCCCCCAGACCACAGCAAAGTCCACACCCCTGCCCGTCCACGCCTGTGAGGCGGCACAGCTCCTGCCTCACCCACCCCTTGCCCTGGCCCCACAAGCCCTGCCCAGCCCTGCCTGCCCGGCCCTTACCTGGCCCACTCTTTGAGCTCCCTGTGGGACAGTGAGTGTCCCTCTTGAAGCGTCACCACTGCGGTGACCCGCTGGCCCCATGTCATGTCTGGAACACCAATCACAGCCACATCTGTAGAAAGAACAGGGTGGAGCACCTTAAACGCCAAATCACCACTGCTGGCTAGAAGTAGCCAGGAACAGAGAGGAAATACAGGGGTGTGGGGTCCCTGGAGTGAGTCCTGGGAAGCAGCTGCCCAGCAGCCTTAGGGAGTACAGAGGTCTCGCTGGGGGTGGATGAGGACTGGCTCCCCACAGTGTCTCTGTGGGGCCAGGGCTGGGGCGGGGGAGAGGGCCTGCCCACCATTCCTGCCCTTCCTTGGGGGCAATCACTGATGAAAGGGCTGAGGACAGTTAGAAGCCCAGAACATTTTGCCCCCATCCCTACGGGCTCCCATGGACAGGCCATGTGGGGCAGTCCTGGTGAAATGACTGGGCCTGGGTCCGTAAGAGACGCCTCCACCATCCCAGGGTCTTCACAGCCTGAGACCCCGGGTCAGGTCTGGGTGGAGCCCACACTTCCTCAACTAGCACCCACAGCCGCAGCCTCCGGTCCTGCCCAGGATGCTCAGCCCACGGCTGACCCGAGCATGATGTCATTTCTGAGCAGGGGCTCTCTACCACTCCCTTGCACTGAGGTGTGGGGTGCCAGATCCTAACCGTGATGTGGGGCAGGCAGAGCCCCACTGTGTGGTGTCCCACAGTGGGACAACCTGGTTCCTGCTCCATCTATTATCAAACAGAGAAAAACATATCTGGCATGTTCCCGCGACAGCAGGTCTGGACCAAGTGTAGCTGGGCTGACCCAGCAGCGCCATAGCCACTCACCCCGGATGCTCGGGTGGGCCAGCAGCAGCCGTTCCACCTCCAGGGCGCTGACCTTGTAGCCCCCGCTCTTGATGATGTCCACTGACATGCGCCCCCAGATCCAGTAGCTGCCGTCCTTGAACACAGCTGTGTCACCTGAGGAGAGCGACTCTGGTCACCAGAAGGCATGCTGGGGCCGTGGCTCAGCGTGTTTCGGTCCCTGTGCCTGTAGGGACAGGCACCGAGGATGGTGTACCTGGGTAGGGAGCAGTGGGCACCTGCATCGGTGAGCATCAATACCACTGGTACGCTGGCCGTGGCAGTGACAACTTTGGGACAAGACAGTAAGCACAGAGCTCAGTGGCTGTGACCTCAGTCTGCGATGTGGACATCAGAACAGCCCTCTCTGGTGGTGTCCCTATGAAGGCAGGATGGCTGGGGCCCATGCTGTCACCACCCAGTGCCCTACCAGCTGTCTCTCAAGTCCGTGAGAGCAGAGAAGAAATGAGAGAACCAGCTGCCTCAACATGTCTGCTATGGGGTTCGGGCTGTGGCAGGGTCCTGGTGGGGCTGGGTATCACCATGGCGCCCCTCCTGACAGGGTGCTCCTGGGCCACACGAGGTGCCATGTGGGTCTCTGATAGGAGGAAAGGGCCTTTCTGATCCTCTGACCGCCTGCTTTCCCACCCTCTGCTCTCGGGTACCACGCTGGCAGGAGCCCTCCCCAGCTGAAGGTCCCGTGTCCTTTCTCAGACACCCCTAGCATGAGAGGGGGCGGGGTGGAGGACGAGGAGCTGGAAGTCTGCACTCCAGCCTGGGGCATCGAGGGAGTGGTGAGGTGGGCTGTGTGAGCACACATGTGTCAGTGTATACATGTGTGTGATTGTGTGGCGTGTGCACAAGGGGACACCCCCATCCCGCCCTCTGCAAGCAGTGCTGTTTCACCTGTCTGCTCTCACACCCTACACTTATGCTGGGTTATTAGCTCAAATAAATCATAAATATTTCATTATACATCATGCCGTATGACACAGGAAGGAGCCATCCATCACTTTACCACTCCTTGAGACCTGCCGCAGCGCGGGGCACTCTCCAGTCTATTAAACAAGACGGATGGGTGTGCTCGGATGAGCTTATTTATAGTGCAGCGGGAAGGCCAGGCTCCAAGAGCACAGGGCTGCGAGTGTGCTGCTTCCCTCTCCTGTGCCGACAGGATGCGTAAGAAATGAGAGGCTTCAGAAAGCTGCGTAGTGGTGCTTGGACAGCCTGAAGGCGCAGGCGTGAAGTGACAGGAGTGGGCTGTGGGGACTGGGGCGGGTGCAGCCTGCTCTAAGTCTATCAGGCCTATGCCGCCTTTCTCCCACTGCAGCTGTGTAGCCCCGGCTCTGGATGTGTGCTCTTCACACTGGACAGATGCATGGCCTTCCACCGGTTTCCTGACTGCCAGCTGCCCCTCATTTAAATGCAGAGAGTGGCCCCAGTCCATTCACGTCTGTCACATCCACCGTCCACTGCCCAGGGTGAGGCCGTGCTGGCATTCAGGTCCCTCCAGAAGCTCCCTGACCCTGATCCCACTGGCCTGATGAGCCCAGGGACCCAGTGGAGCAAGGTGTTGCTGCCTGCCCTGGGCCCTGCCACTGACCTGGGTCTTGCTGCAGACCACCCCCTCCACTGCCCATACCAAGGCCGACGTGTCTCTGGGGCCTCCGTCAATGTCACCTGTACCCTCTTTGAACTACTCTCGGTCCTGCTGTGTTCATGCAGCTTAAGTCATGGTGCGAGCCCCTGCAGCTGCACCCACGCCGGCCACTCTGCCACTCCGCAGCCCCCAGCCATGGGCCCTGACCCCACGGCATGGATATGACTCCCTGCCTGCAGTATCTGGGCTCTGCCTGCTGCCTCCCCCACTTCAGCCCCATTCACAGCCGAGTTCTTGGCATCTCCAGCAGCCCCTCCCCACACACCAGCTCGGCGTGGACGATGGCTTCCTGCAGCACCTGTCTCCTGCCACTGCCCTGGTGAACAGCAGTGAGAACTAGGATCTCCGCCTGGGGAGAGCCAAGCACCGGAGTGGTGGGGATGGTGCTGGAGACACACGGAAGTTGCATCATGGAGAGACCTGGGGGTTTATATGCCACGTGAGGAAATGCACACGAGGGAGAGCTCTGGTCACCTATTTGGACCCTTGTCAGGCAAAAGGGTCTGAATGATGTGATGATGGCAGCCAGGTCATCCTGGACCACCCAGCAGGCCTCACATGTGATCACATACGTCCTTAAAAGAGGGAAGCAGAGGGGATGTGACATACAGAAGTGGTCAAGGCTGGGCAAGGACGGAGGCGGAGGCTGTGATCACCAAAGCCTGAACACCTGGAGCCCTGAAGCCGGAAGAGACAGGAAGGATCCCCCCTAGAACCCCCGGAGGAGGGTGTCACAGACCTGTGACACCTGGATTTCAGATTTCTGGTTTCTGGAATTGGCAGCGGATGGGAGATAGATTCCTGTTGTTTGAAGCCCCCACTTAGTAGTGAGTGGTTACAGCAGCCCTAAGACACCCCCACCAGGCAAGGGGCTGTGCTCTGGGCCCGAGACAGTGAGTTCTGGCTGTGTTTGCTGGCTGGCCACATGCAGAGGCAGGGTACCCGGCCTTGTGGATCTTGGTCTGGAGGGGAAGAAGCATGTGAAGTGGAGGCGGGGGTGGGGGGCTGAGGCCCTGTGTGAGTGGGGCACGTGCATGCAACCCCCTGTGGGAGCAGGAGAGAGGCTGTGAGGAGCCAGGAGGGTAGTGGGGTGGATAATGCAGGGCGTGCCCCAACACTGTCTTCACTGAGAGCCCTGGAGGCCATGGGAAGGTCTGGCCCAGGGTAGAGACAGCCTTTGCCTCTCAAAAGCTCCTTCCCACTGCACTGTGGAAACTGTGCTTGGCTTGTGACTGCAGCCATGCCCAACTGGGAGACAGGGTGGGTGGGACAGCAAGAAGAGCAAGGGGACCTGGGAGCAGGACAGGCCTGGATCAGGACCAACAGGTAAGGAAGCAGTCTGGCTCTTCGGCCTGCGTCATGGGTGGGGCGCACTGAGGGCCTGGGGGAGAGCTGGGCTATGGGGGCATTATAGGATGGGCACAAAACCTGGGGGATCAATGGCAGTCACCCAGGGAAAACACTGAGCAGGAACCAAAGAGCCAAAAACAGTTCTGAGAGAGCCCGTCTCATAAGGACCCCTCTGGAACTTGGGTTGGGTCTCCTGGCTCCTGGGAAAGCTGCACAGACAGCCTGTCAGTGTCTTTAGGAAGCACCTGGCATGGACCCCCACCTCTCGGAGTCCTTTGGGAGTGGCCATGGCCGAGTGACAGAGTGTGAGGCCCACCCAGCCCAGAGCTCCTGGAGCTTCCCCATAATCATCATGCTGCTGGCTCACTGGGGAGAGGGGCAGAGGCAGAGGCAGAGGGAACCAACCTGAGGTCTGTGGGGCAGAAGGGAGTGCTCGGGAGGGGCCTAGAGGACAAGGCCAGGGGCTACCACTGCTTGCAGAAGTGCGAAGGTCATGGGGCCATTGCTGAAGGAGGCGAGGCAGTGGGATGAAGGGCCAGGGAGACTGGAGATAGGACTCAAGGACTCTGGCTCTGAGGGGACCCTGGAGAGAGGGAGAGGCACGGCCAGGCTCCAAGAAGGTGGGAGAGGGCCGGGTTGGGGTGCTCTCCTTCTCTGGGGTGAGGACACTAGGAGAGAGTGGGGGGACAAGGGGTGGGAATGGAGGGTCTGTGGAGTGCAGGGCCCACTGGATGCCAGTGTAGAATCACTCTGCTCTCCAGGGGACCCTGGTGCTGCCTGGAGATGCTGGGAACCTGGCTGGACTGGTGGGGCAGGGTGATCAGGCAAGTCCCTGGGGGGCAGGCTCCATCGAGAGGTGAGGCCCACATGGCTGCCTGATGCTCTGAAAAACAGGGGCCCGGACACCCCTCCACAGTTATTCCCTTGGGTGCTGTCTGGAATGGTCGCTGAGTCCCAGCGAGGAGGGTGGCGCCCTGCAGAGCCCCAGAGAGCCTCTGTCCCACAGGCAGTCTTTCCCTGAGGGCGGGGCTTGCTGCAGGCCGCTGACATGTGTGCTCAGTGGTGCTGACGGAGCGGTTCCAGAAAAAGGGGTCCTCGGCCTTCGAGGGTACTGGGGCACAAAGCAGCACGGGAGCCAGCCTGCAAGGGTGGGAGCCGTGTGTCCACGAGCCAGCCCCTGCAGTGCCATCACTGGCACATGAGGCTGCTGAGTGCGGCACCCACTGGCGGTGCCTGTGGTGTCACCCCTAGTTGCCCCCACCAGCACTGCAGAGCCGTGTGCACAGTGCAGCAGGACAAGGTGCGCCTCCCTCGGCTCCCGCTGCGGCTCTGAAAGCACCTGCACTGCGCAGTGTCCAGGAGGAAAGGAGCTGAGGAACAAAGCAAGTCTCCAAGCCCCTAAAGAGCCCAGGGTGGACAGACTTAAAAACAAGAAGGAGGCATGGCAGGGAACTTCTGCAGTGCCCTGAGGTAGGACACTGTTCTCCTGGAACCTCTGGGCAGCCACACTGTGAGGAAGGGCAGACCCGCACGAAGGGTGTGAGGCCACATGGGCCCTGGCCTTCACGCCAGAAGCAGCCCTGACCACCGAGCGGCACCTCCAGACGCACATGGAGCAGTGACAGTGCTTGCCGAGCCCTTGCCTGCTAGCCGCCGGCAGTGGATTGGGCCGGGTACTGGGAGGCCTTGCACATCATGCAGGGAACTCAGCCTTTCTGTGGAGGCTGCCCCCAGCCACAGGAGACACTGTAGGCCCTGTGAAGCAGAGACAGGCCAGCCCACAGAGGGCGGACGACCACCACGGCTGGCCTCGCCCACGGACTGCTCAGGCCTGCTCCCCAGCATGGGCTGCAAGTCTCTCTGACAAGATCTCCTGAGCAGCCGCATCCTCAGGGGCCTGACCATGGGATGTGGGGGCTGGCCCCCGGGCGTGGATCTCCAGCGAGCTGTGTGAAGACAAAGGCCAATCCCCAAAGGTCATATTTATATGATTCCATTTCTATGACGTCCCTACAAGACAAGAATGATGGTGGCCAGAGATTAGGGACAGCGGGCAGAGGGGAACAGGCTCAATGCCACCAAGCTGCAGCTCAAGGGAGCCCTGCGGTGACACAGACATTCTCGTTCTGGCAGTGGCAGTTACGTGGCTCCTCACACAGGATAAGAGGGCTGGGAGCTGAATTCGCGCACCTGCCTGTGCACACGCCAGTGCGTGTGGGGCAGTGGGACCTGAGTGAGCCCGGGAATTGGCTTTGGTGATGCGCCAGTTACCCACATGACTGCCACCTGGGGAAGTCGGGGGAAGACGCAAAGACCTCTCTGCACATTACTTGTCCTCCCTATGACTGTAAGTACCGTATTTCTGGACTATAAGATGCACCCCCCCGAAATTTGGGAGGAATAATGGTTGTTGATGCTGCTGTTGAGTTCTGTTTACATTTACAATGGTGAAATGTTATTTATGTTATTAAATATTTTACCACGTTTTTTGCTTCAAAATTTTCCCCCCTACTTTCCTTCTCTAAAACCTAGGTGTATCTTATGGCCCCCCAAAATAAGGTACTTGGTTTATGAAGAAATTCCCCTTTGGAAACTCCAGGAGAGCACCCCACCTCCATGGGCTCACCCCTAAGCAAGTCACATGCAGCATCTGCAACATATAATTAAGCTACAATCTTTTAAAGGAAGAGTTTGTACTAACCAAAGCTATGGCTAAGAAATAAGTGTCACAAATGTGGGGAACAGCCAGTCAGGATGCCAGCTAAATGCCCCTGATCTGGCCGGGAGTCCTCCTTAGGTGTTAGTGCTGTTCCTGGGAACACCATTTCATGCACCCTGAGGGAGAGCCCAGTCCTCCCCGACCCCTCCGGCTGCCCGAGGCGCTGTCAGGCCCCAAGGCCCTGAGTGCTCACAGCTTCGCAGGAGCCATGGCTTGCCCAGCAGGGCTGTGCAGGTGACTCGAGCCAACTCTTCCCTCAGTGAAGTGCTGACGCCCCCATGGTCTCCCTGCCCCAGTGTGTGTGTGTGTGTGTGTGTGTGTGTGTGCATGCACACACGCTTGTGCACACACCCATTTGGGTGAATGCCATTCAGGTAGGGTCACCACCTGACCCAGCAACAGTACTCGAGTTGCACAATCCACGGCGTCACCCTGGGGGCAGACCTAGAGGGCCAGTGCAGCTGACCAGGAAGGACGTCAGTGCCAGCTCCGCCTCCTTCTTGAGGCACCAGGCTTCTGTGTGAAACAATGTGGCGGCCGCCCATCAGTAAGAGGCGGTGCCCAAACTCCTACCGCAGCAGGATTGAGACGCTTGTCTTTCCACCAAAGCCAGTGGTGGCGGTCAGCCCTGCCCCATTCCTGCCTCAGGGAGATCCTGGGGCTGCCCGGGACTTGCCTGGCCTCAGGGGTGGCGGTTCTTCACCTGGAGCACGTGCCTGCGTGCCATGGGCCATGATGGCCAGGAAGCCACATACCAGCCCTCCGATGGCCACCACCACCACACAGCTACTGGCTATCCCACATCGGAATCCTTGTCCCCCTGGCTGCTTTGGAGTTCCTTTCTAGCCACACAGGAGAAGACTTCCCAAGGCCTACAGAAGAAATCCCAAGTTCCTGGTGTGCCCACTGGGCCCTGCCAGCTCCCGGCCTCTCATGAAACTGAGGGGAGGCTCTGGGGCGCAGTTCTCCAGCACAGTCTTTCTCCGGCTCTGCACCAATACCGCATCCCCTCCTGCTTTGCACGCGCAGTGGGAGACCTGTGCCCCTGCTCCCGCTGGCTGTCGCCTTCTCAGAGTGCCCTCCGGACACCATAGTCTGAACGGGCCTCCCTGCTTGTTCTGCCAGCTCTCCGTGAGGTTGGTGACTTCCGATTTCTCAGTGCAGAGTCATTGGATGAGCGTCAACGGGGGTGAGGACTGTCCCTATGTCCTTTAGGGCTCCAGCCCTATACTCTGGGTCTGGCATGTGGAAGCTAAACACAGTCTCAGCAGAGGGACAGACAGAGGTCAGCCCCATGGCGAAGGTCATGCTGTTGAGGGGGAGCTTCAGAAAAGGACCCCAAACAAATCAACAGCTCTCTCTTTTTGTAACAACCCATTTATCAAAATGCACTGATCCCGGGATCAATCTCCTGCTGATGAGCAGTGTCCTGCCTCCTGGCTCTGACGCCTGGCCACACTCAGAGAGCAGTCAATACAGAGGACTGTATGGCACATGGGCACATGGGTGTACTGCAGGGTTTGGGCACCGCTCTCCAAACCAATGCTATTTCGTGTCTCTGCCCTAACCTGCAATTGAAAATAAACCTCCTGGTACTCAGGGACTAATTTTCTGGATGTGTGGGTGAACCATGGGCGGTAGGCCTGGCCTTGCCCATGTGTGGTCCTTGGATGAAGCACTCCCAGCTGGGTGAGAGTCCTGACCCTGGAGTGATACGGGAAGAGTACTGTCCCTGTCCCGATAAGGATCCTGAGCCGTGGATGGGGGCACGCCGGCACCCCAGATGCCGCGTCCCCAGCTGTGCAGAAAGCTTGGACAGGAGAATGAAGAAGCAAAGCGGAAGAGACCCAGACACGCTCTTGTGGTGGCCACGCAGCACCCCGCACTGGGGCTCTTGGTCCTTGAAGACACCGAGGGAGCTGGGGACCACGGCTGTCAGCTCCGGCTGCCCTGCCCTGAGGCGCCTTGTGTGTCTACTCAGTGTCTCGGCTCTCTCTGCAGGTCACCCAACAGGCTGGGTGGCGGTGCAGCTACCCCGTGGGACACAGAGATGGGTGCCTGTGGCAAAAGAGAGGAGCCGCCGCCACCTGTGTGCCATGCGGAGAGCTGGGAAGCTGCTGCCCTGGCCCACTGCTGAGGGGCCAAGACGGAGGATGATACCAGACGAAATCGAAGACACCACAGCTTCCAGGAGCGTAAGCCTCACCTGAAAACTGCCAGGGAGAAATGGCAGGGTGAACACGAGTTGTCTCCCTGGAACAAAGTCAACGGCCACTTTTTTAAGGCACAAAGTTCTAAACAGGGAGAACAGGAAAGGAGATTATGTTTAACGAGAATATTGAAGCCGGAGAGCAGATGAACTAGAGGTCGAGAACTGTGTAGACGCAGAGAGGTGGGCCCCCGTGAAGGTGCGGAGCGAGGCGGCAGGGTGCCGACGAGCACCAGGGGCTCGGGCAGAGGCCTGGGGGAGGCGGAGAGAAGGGTGGACTGGAAGTGAGAAGCAGGTGGAGCCCAGCATCGCAGCGTGCTGGCATCTCGCTCTCTGGGGCCGGAGGGTATTGGGGAAGCTGTGAGCACCCAGGGCTCAGCTGTCCCAACACACCCTTCTCACTCTGTGCCACCAGAGGTCGCTGGGCATCAGAGGGGACAGCATCAGCCAAACAGTTCCCAGAACTACAGGACCCGGTTTCCAGAGTGCTAGCACAAGGAGGAAGTCAGGGCACCCACGGCACGTGGCCTGTCGCACTCCAGGGTTCTGGGGTCGAAGAAGGTTCTCTAGGGCTCCACGGAGGGGAAGGTCACGCAGCACCCAGAGTAACACGGCTGCAGCTGGCAGCAAACACGGATGCCGGGGGCCAGTAAAGGGATGATTTCTAACCCAGAATTCTGTACCCAGCCCAACTAGGATGAAGACACTGCCAGATACGCATCCACTCTCAGGAGGCTCCTGGGGGATGGGGGCCCCAACCTGATCACTGAAGAGGAGGGAGGAAGTCATGGTGCAGGGACAGAAGGTGTAGCCTCGCGGAGGGGGGCGCTGTGAGCAGTGCAGGGCCAGGGGGGAGCTGTGTGCTGATGCAGAGGTGACAGCCCAGCTGAGGGCAGCGAGACACTGGAGAGGAGTCCCTCCAAGGAGGGAGGGTGGCAGTGTGGGCCTGTGCTACGGAACTGCTTGGGGTGCGGACGTAGGAGATGGACAGACGAGTCTCCCGACCCGGGGAAACGAGCCAGGGTTCCCACACAGCCTAGCTCTGAGCAAATGTGCAGGGCCTCGCGCCGCAGCGGCTGCGCACGAGCCACTGATGACAGAGCGCTACGGGGGCGCTAGGCGGGCCGTGTCGGTGGCCACTTAGCACCTGGCAATCAGTATCAAAGAAACGGCCAACAAGTCTTGGGGGACGACAGTTGTTTCCAAAACTGGTAAGACCGATGGCGTCTTCCAGCCGTGACGCTCAGCTTTTATGAAAAACAAAAACAAAAACAAAAACATTCACCCTCTGTCTGGAGCTCTGGGACTGACCAGTACAAAAAGGAAGAAAAGGGGCCAAAGGAACAGCACGGAAGCCCGGGGGCGGGTGCATGCGGCCAAGAACATGGCAGGGCACAGGGCGGTCTGTGCAAGGCAACGCACGCCCGACGCTGCTGCATCCCTACGTGAAAGCCAGATCCAGGTGGACTGAAGACCGGACTTCAGGGAAGCAAAGCCTGACACGTTTCAGAAGAAAATACAGGAGAGGATAATTACAACCATGGGGAACAGAGGATTTTTAAGCAACATGAAAGAACGAAGCTCACACAAAGGAGCCGCCTGCCGGACGGGACTGTGCCACCACAACAGCGTCTGCACATGAAAGGTGCCACCGATAAAGGGGACCACGCAGGCCACGGCCTCATGCAGTCAGGAAGAGCCCAGGGCAGCTGCAGACCGAACAGCCGATGGCACCTCGTGTCTTCGGAACAGGGACCCTGTCCCCCAGGGAGGAGCAAGGCTCGTGTACGAGTGGTCACCCCACCTGCAGTTTCCTGCGCTATCACACTCACTAATGTTCGACACTCTGCTGAACCCCTCACCATGACTTACTGGTCAAAGCAAAAGTCTCCTTTTTGGAGAAACATGTCAGAGCTCAGGCAGCCATGAGTAAGCTGCCTTGGCAAGGTATACGTGGAGCAACATCACTCCCGAGCGCTGTTCTGAGGCCTTCTTAACATGAGAAAGTTTAGACTTCAGTATAAAATTTAAGAGCACTTTGTACTTATCTGCATTTATAAGAGTACAAAACTCACCGAAGAAATGCTGAGAGAGAAAACAGAGAAGGACATGAAAGTCATTCAGTGGGAATGAGAGTCAGTGCTCTGTGCTCAGCACATACAAGCCCAGTCATGCCCACCCCCACACGGCCCCCTCATGCCCA
>PVIA01011135.1:0-46785 GCA_004024845.1 Tonatia bakeri
GGGGGGGGGGGGGGGGGGGGGACCTGCAGCCTGGGGTTGTCTGGGCAGCTCAGAGCCCCAATGAAGTGGGGAATTGATCAAGAGGCAAAGACTCAGGTACCCACTCTTCCATCAAGGTCCCCAAACCTCATCCCTACCTCACCCGTGGGATCCCACTGGAGGCGCCAATCTCCTGCCAAGGCTGCTTCTCCCCCTGGGGCTCAAAGATGCAGCCTGAGGGGCCGGAAGGTGGTGGCCGAGGGTGTCTGCGGGGCCCTCTGCCCTGGGGCTCACCTTTTCCTCTCCTTTTATGCCTTTGGCCCTTCCACAGCACACATCACCACAGATAGAAGGTACACCGGGGGAAACCTGAGCTCACCTGCCAGATAATGAGACACCTGAGTTGTACCAGTACTCTTAAAGCAAGGCAATAAATCAAGCCACCTGTGCCATCTGACAGGGAATTATGGAACCAGATGGACCAAGACTGTAAAGTAAAGCGTGACAATTGTATATAAGGAGATAAGGGGAGAATCATAAAATAATGCAAGAACAAGAGTCATAGGAGGATTGGAAATAAACATATTTATCTTCCCAAAAAAAGTCATAGGAGAGAACTAAGTGAAAACGTTAGCTGTGAGAAATGTAACATTTAAAATGAAAGACAGTAGATGGCACAGGTATCAGCGTGAAGACAGCTGGAGCATTAACTAGTGAAGAGGCAGATCAGGTTGGGAACTCCCCAGTGGAGTTCTCCCTGGTCACACTGCAGAAGAGCAGTGCAATGGGAGACACTGTGCAGCCCGCTTCCCAGTGTGGGGAAGCCCCGGTGGGATTAGGAGACAGAAGTTGCTTGTTCTGCCTAGAGTCAGGGAGAGAAGGGGGAGACAGGTCCTGGTAGGTAAGACTGAGAAGTTCATGAAAGACCCTGGTTGCCAGGGCAAAGAATCTTCAGCCAGTCAGGAGCCACTGATGGTATTGGGATGATGGGAAGGCACAGTTCAGAAAGCTACAGTCTTGGCAGCACTATCATTCTGATTCCTTCTCCAACAAGTGGGTCCCCAAGAAGGAGGCTGGTGGCTTCTGTTCCTTCACAGTAGCATAGCCCAGCCCCATGATGAAGTAAAAACACACTATTCCCAGTCCACTAAGCATTTGTTAGACAGTTGCATGCTGGGGTCGTAGCCAGCCCAGCCACTGTGGAAGTAAGTCTACCATTCATAAATTACTGGACTATTCTGGAAATTCCAGTATTTCTAATTTTTTTTTAAATTAAATAGAATGACAGACATTGGTATCTTTTTTTTAAAGATTTTATTTATTTATTTTTATAGAGGGAAGGGAGGGAGACAGAGAGAGAGAGAGAAACATCAATGTGCAGTTGCTGGGGCCCATGGCCTGCGACCCAGGCATGTGCCCTGACTGGGAATCGAACCTGTGATGCTTTAGTTCACAGCCCGCACTCAATCCACTGAGCTACACCAGCCAGGGCTGGAAATTCCAGTATTTCTACATTTACTTCATAGCTTCCAGGTCTCTCAGATTCCTTGTGAGCCAAAAATCCTGTGCTTTGCTAGCACTAGTATCCTGGTGATTGACTAGATAATTCTGGTCCAGCCCTGGCTCGTGTGGCTCAGTAGGTTGAGCACCAACCTGTGAATGGATAGGTCACCGGTTCAGTTCCCAGTCAGGACACATGTCTGGGTGGCGGGCCAGGTCCTTAGTTGGGGGCCAGGCAACTGATCAATCGATGTGTCTCTCCTACATTGATGTTTCTCTCTCTCCCTCTTTCTCTTTCCCTTCCACTCTCTTTAAAGATTTTATTTACTTTTAGAAAGAAAAATAATTATGGTCCAAATCCAAGTAATGTAAAAGCCCGAAGGAGGGTGTGACTTTCCCCTGGAGTTGTGTGGAGCTGAGTGAGGGGATCCAGAGCCCAGAAAGTTAAGTTCAAACCCAGGCCATCCTCGAGCATTTACTTAAGTACATCCCTTTCATGCAGCCTGTATGTGTGCATTCATTCATTCATTCATTCATTCGAGTGCCCATGTTGAGTGTGCCAATGTGGCCGTGACTAGGGCAGAGGGCTGCTAGAACAGAGAGAGACGTATCTACTAACTACAGCACTTTCATGGGGCAAGTGCTGTTTCAGAGGTACCCATGAGACGCTGTGAAGATTCTCAGAACAGACTGACCCACTTGAGATCGGTAGGGAGGCTGTGGGCAGGTCTTGGAGGAAAGGGAGACGAGCATCTTTAGTGGGCACTGTGCTGGGGGTTGGTGTGCCTTGCCAAGTGCCTCATGTGCACAAACCCTTACAGGTGTCTGGTCTACACAGTAAGGCTAAGTAGTGGGCACTTATTATTAACCACTATTATCTCACTGGATTGCTCAACAAGGAACAAGACAAGAATCACAAAGCCCAGTTTACAGATGAGGAAATGGGCTCAGAGCGGTGAAGGCATGAGCCCAAGGTGACTTAAATAAGCCTAAACTCGAAACCCATACCTTTGCTTCCCCTGTCACCACCAATGCACAGGGAAGGGAGGACATTCCAGGAGAGGGCACAATGCTGTCAGGGGGAACTCAATAGTTCCAAAGAGCCAAGGTGTCGCGTGCGGGGTGCCAAGATGGGATGGGGGAGAGGCGTGAGGACTTTGAATGCCAAGCCAAGGTGGGGAGCAAACTTGATTCTCTCTGCAAACAGAACGGGCCAAGGTTTCCATGACTCTCAGCCCACACTGGCATCTCTCCACCCAGGTCACTCTACCGTGAAAGCTTGTCACCTAATGTCCGCGTCCCTCCAGCCAGGGCTGGGCCTGGAACGCGGGTCTCCTGACGCCCCGCCAGCGCTGACTCCTCTCCCAGCTTCCTCCTTGTCACGGCCTCCCTTCCAGGCTGTGGTGTTTGCTCAGAACCTGGGCAGAGAGCACAGAAATGTTTATTTATGTCACTGCCAGCCCTGCCTCCTGGAGGCCCCCAAGGGTTACCTCACAGAGAAGTTCAGTTACATAACCCCGGGTTGACACAGGAGGAAGGAGAAGGAAATAGATTATAAGTATTCTTTTTTTCTCCATCTTGAACACATCTTGAAACTGGATAGGTTGACATTTTCCTCTCTTCTTCCTGCTCCCTCACCCATTGACCAGGGGTCTCCAGGAATGTCAGTGGCTCTAGATCAGTCACTGATTTTCGCCTTAATTCTGCTAAGGTTGGGGGTTTGGGGACCTCTCCCTGGAGGCAGGGAGGGAAGAGAAATGAAATTTATTAAAGGGCTGTTTTGTGCCAATCATTCTGCCAGGGGCTTTATATTCATTATCCTTTTACCTAAACACTGATTCAATAAAGGAGGTCCTCCTTTTTTTTTTTTTTTTTTTTTTTTACCTTTATCTTACAGAAAAGGAATGGAGGCACAGAGAAGTTAAGTAACTTTCCAAAGGGCACCCAGCAGAGCCAGGTCAGTCTGGCTGTGACATGAGTTTTCAAGCATCTCATGCAGAATTCATAACATACTGATTCTTGAAAGAGCAAGGCATGCCAGCTTCTCCCCATGGAGGAAGTTCCCAATTAATCCCAATACATCCCTGAAATCTAATCTCCATCCCAGCCTTTCTGGTCCCATCCTGTCACCAAATCTTACACTTCCCTTCCTGAATGTGCTTATCCTCACCTCCTGTTCCCCAGTCTTCGCTCCCACTGCGCCTCCCAGTGAGAATGTTGCTGCCCTCTTCTTCCCCTCACAAAATCCTAGTAACATATTAATAAAAATGCTCATTCACTGAGCAGAAGCTGTGAAGTGGAGTGGTTAAAAGCACGCTCTCTGAGGCCTGGCCAGGCTGCTCAGTGGGTTGAAGCGTAGTCCCAATACACTAGCGTAGTGGGTTTGGTCCCCCATCAGGACACACGCAAGAACCAACCAGTGGGCGCACAAATAAGGGGACATCGAATTGGTGTTTCTCTCTCTCTCTCAAATCAGTTTTTAAAAAAAGAATGGATAATCAATATTTTTTTTTTTAAATCATAAACTCTGGGGCATTCTGCCTGGGTTCCCCCCAGTTCTACCCCTTTTGCTGGCTGTGTTACCTCAGGCAACTT
Source organism: Tonatia bakeri (assembly GCA_004024845.1). Classification (NCBI taxonomy): domain Eukaryota; kingdom Metazoa; phylum Chordata; class Mammalia; order Chiroptera; family Phyllostomidae; genus Tonatia; species Tonatia bakeri. The sequence continues at coordinate 4,075 of PVIA01011135.1, forward strand.
ACTTAACCTCTCTGGACCTCAGTTTCTTCACCTGTAAGATGGAGCTATTGATACCCTCCTTATAGGGTTGTTATGGAATAACATGACTTATTAAAAAATGAAATAGAAACTGTACAAATAAAACATTTTTGTAAAGTGTTTAGAAATGTGCCTGGCACATAGTGCTTATTAAATGTGTATTCTTATTGTTTTGCCCTCCATATATGGCGCAGACACTAAGTCTGATTCCCTGGGCTCACACCCTATCTCAGTGACCTTGGACAAATTATTTAACCTCTCTGGGCCTCAGTTTCCTCATGTAAATATTTTAAATTGTAATAAGCTTTTTACTTAGGATGGATAAGGCAATCAAGAAACATAAAGTACTTAGCAGAGGGCTTGGTATGTAGAACCAAGTAAATATGACCGATTAATGGATTACTGGGATTCAAACCAGGTCTCTCTGACCCCATAGCCTGAGAGTTTAGTGACCACAGGGCACCACTCAAGGCAGTCTGCCCTTTTCCCCTGTCCCCTGCCTAGCACCCTCTCCCTCTCTGAGCTCCCTGGCACTCATAGCCTGTCTCGTGTCTTAGTGTCACATCTTCATCACGGTGGCAGCCATGTGCAGTGGTGGGAAGGCACACGCCAGATGATCTGTGCTTGATCCTTGATGGAGGCTGCAGGTCCGCCAGCAGTGACTGAACAACCACTGCTCATTCATTCAGTCAGTTGTTATTGCATCCAGCAGCTACGTGCTCATGCTTACAGTGTGCCCAGCAGTGTTCGAGGCACGAGGGTTCCAAAGGTGAATACAAATGGGTACAGCCGCTGCACTCACGGGACTCGGAGTCTAGCATGGGACACACCACTCGTCAAGGAGAAGGCACTATGCCCAACTAGTGGTGAGAGAGGGGCCCGGTGCCATCAGAATGCATGGCATAGACATTGGAAGTAACACTTGGGTTAAAGCATCATAACTGTGTGCAGGTGAGGAATGAGTGCTCTGGCATGTGCAAAGGCCCTGTGGCCAGGATAGGAGGGCTGGACAGGGTTCAGCTCAGACAGGGTTGAGACTGGAGGCGTCCACAGGACTAAGCCCTATGGGGACTTTCTGACCATCCTAAATTCTAGCTTGAGGTAGACTTGAGCCCCCCACGAAATGTTTTAATTTCTTTTAAAATCGGGGGGGGGGGGGTACAATGTTTTAGGGTGGGAGAAAATGTTTTGATTATTTTTCTCACATCAGAAAAAAATAAAATGTTTAGAGTCCATGAAAATGTATTACGATGGGAAGGGCCCACCAAAGTCCACCCTGATGTGGCCCTGACCAGCTCTTCCTTTGTGCAAACGTATTTATGGTGTAAGGGGCTGCCTGTCAGTCCTTATTTGGTCTTTACACCCTCATCTAGGTGAGCATATACCTCTTTTTTTTCCTCGAGGGAAATGAGGCTCGTGGAGGGTAACTAAGTTGCCCACAGCAGTGAGTTTAGAGGTGACAGGTGTGGGATTTGAACTCAGTTTCATGTAACTCCAAACCCTTTTCTTCACTACACCACACTATTTGTAAGTTCAGCATTTTATTTCAGCATTGGGGGGGGGCAGTCACTCCCATTTTAAAGCCAAGGAAACTGAGGCCTGGAGAAGAGAAGGAAGTACCCAGCTCCCAGGCACGTGGCTAATCAATGAAGGAGTTGGGGAATGAGACCCCTTCTCCTGAAACTTCTCTACTGCCCTACTGCTCTGTCCACAGCCTTTCCTGCCCGCCGCCCCCACCACTGTCTCCACCCTCTGCCCTCACTGCCACCCTTGCCACTGCTGCCACCCTACCCCCTTTTGTCTGCTCGGGTCTGTGAAACATCTGCATGCTGCTTCAAAACAAAGCCGGTGCTGCTACTGCCGCCCGAGAGGGAGGGGAGAAAAGAGAGGCAGTGGGCCAAAGCAAGAGCGAAGGTTGAAACGAAACCTTGGGTCCCCCAGACAAATGCCCCTCTGTATCTCGGGGCCTGTTGTGACTGGCCACAGGCCAGCCCTCACCGCGGAGGCTTGAACTGCTGGGATAGTTTCCCCACCTCCTGTCCTCTCTGCAGCCCAGTGCTTGCCAGGCCCCAGCTTGGGCAGGAAAGGGGAAGGGTGTTCCTTCTGGAATGGAGGGTGTGGGAGGCAGGCAGGCCTTGGGGAGGCTGAGGGGCCACGTCCTGAATGAAACCGGGAGTCTGGAAGAGTCACGAGATGGAAGGAGCATGAGAGGGAGATCGCTGGGCACCAGCTGTGCGTTTTGCAGGAGAGCAACCTCAAGTCCAGACAGAAGAAGTGACTTGCCCAAGGTCACACAGCAAGTAGCAGAGGTAAGACTTAAACCCAGGACTCCTAACTTCCAGCTCAGGTTCTTGCCCCCTACATCAGGCCTCTCTGTTGGGGTATTGATGGTGACCCTGTTAAATGGGAAAGGAGATGAGCTTCGTAGACCAGGGCATTAAGACTCAAAGAGAGAATGTCACATGTTAAGGTTACAGAGGAGTAAGTTTCTTAGAATTTCATATTCAGGTGCAGACACTCCAGAGTTTACATCCTTCACTTACTAATTACAAACATTTTGTTGTTAGCCAAGCCCTTGGAAAACGCGGACAGGGAGGCAAAGAATCAAAAGCGAGACCACTGGAAGGTCAGCGTTAGGAACAAGGTCAGATTATTGGCATTTGTAAGAGGTCACTGGCCTTGGTTCTTACAAATAATAACAAGGATCTACCCACGAGCACTGGGGGTTAGGTACCTGGTTCCAAGGAGGTTGCTGGCACTTGTTTATATCTGTTTTGTTTTTTTTACCCTGCGCTCCCACCCCAATGTTTTTCCCAGAAGTTTACAGTCAACATTCATGGTGTATAAAACTCAATCACGTCTACGTGATCTTGCTTTAAAGGGTGGTCATTAGATGTCACGCAGGAAATTAGAAGTAACTGAGTCTGTGCTTTTTGGAAACTTAGTGCAGCTTCATCAGCAGGGCGACTGGAGGAAAGAGGAGCTAAGACAGGTCACGCAGGGCCGGGTGGGGTCTCACCCACCAGCCGGGCTGCCTTCAGGTTTGGTTTGGTTCCTCCTGTTGTTACCGATCTTGTCTTAAATAATGAATCGGAAAGGAGTTCTCCAAAACTCTCCAAATGAAACTACTTCTCTCCGTGTGCCCCTGGAGGGCCTTGCTGGGCCTCGGTTTCCCCATTTGTAAGGAGATTGAGCTTAGTAGCTTTCAGACAGGGTTCCACAGAGTCCTGTGATCACAGGGGGTGCCTCCTCGGGCCACCCCAGAGGGTGTCAGGAGTGGTGAGAGAGGAATTGTGGGGGATGGAGCTGGTTCCTTATGCCTTTTGGAAGAGCTTAGTTTTTTTTATTTTGTTTTGATCATAAATTAATCCCCCCAGCACTCCAACAGAAGCGTAGATCTTTCAGTCTGGGTAAAACATGAGGAAATCTACCGGTTTCTTTTCACCTTGGCTGGCAGAATCCCCCTGCACCTCCCTCCTCCCCCCAGTAGTCTTGGTCACCCCCAGGTTGCTGCCGGGCACGGCCCTGGGCTCCCCCTCATCCCTGGATCCTGCTGGCTTCTCTCACTCAGTTTACCCTCCACTTTGGGGGGGGCCCTCTGGGGCAGCCGCTCTCAGCCTTTTCCATCTCATGCTGTGCATAAGCTAAACACTAAAATTCTGCTGCAAAACCAAAAAATATTTTCTAATTTTTGCCGATCTGACCAAAAAATAGGTATAATTTTGATTCATTCATTCATACCAGATGGCTATTGTTGTGTTGGCTGTTGTCATTTGTCTATTTGACACTCTATGGGAAAAGAGGTCAGTGCCCTGACTAAATAGTTAGGTAGTTCATGTTTTAAACTTTTTTCCCCTGTGGACAGGGACTTTGTTTAGGGACTGTGGGGGCAGAGAGAGGAGGTAAGACAAGAGGAGACATGGGAGAGGGGCTCCTCAGCTTGCTTTGTAATTCGGTGCACATTGCGCAGAGATTAGGGTGAGTGAGAGCAGCTGCAGATGCGAGAGGAGAGGAAAGGGGTAGGTCACTGAATGGACACTTTCCTTGGGGAAGGAAGCCAGGACCAGGGTGTGGGGACTCAGGGCAGGGACGGAAGTCGCCCATCACATACTGAGACTTGGCCAAGGTCACTGCCTAGTGCCAGTTTCCCCAGCTCCCGCTCTGCATCCTAGCCCCTGTCCCAGATGCCTGCTCCCTCAACTTCCTGTGGAGAGGAGGGGAATGAAGATGCGGGGATGGCGGCACCTTCTGCCTCTGGGTCCCTTGCCTAGGATTTGCTCACTCAGCCTGTCCTGAAGTCCCAGCCAGGCTCAGGACGTCAGGAAGCCAGGGTGCAGGCAGGGGAACAATTGTGCCCTTCATCACCCCTCCTGACACTCTGCCCCTTCTCGGCTCCTCACATGAGGTTGCAGCTCTTGGCTGGATCCTTGTGTATCTCGCCTTCCTTCCCGCTCTGCTCCCCATTCCTTTGCCTAACCTGGCCGTCCTCTGGGGGGAGCGGGGAGCAGATTGCTGCAGTCCCAGGCCTGAGTACGGTAAGTACCCAGCTGCCTATGGCCACGCCCAGGGGAGACCCCTGTGGCCATGTGGAAGATAAGCCTGATGCTTTGCCCAGAGGAGCTCCCAGCGTAGGACTCGGCCCCCACCTGCTTGGCCAGCACCGTGCCCTGCTCCTGTGTAACAGGAATATCCTGCTGCTTGGACAGCTCCCTCAGTGCAGCCAGATCGTCTGCATGTCCAGTTCACAGACAACCAACACAACCTTGGCATTGGTGCAAAACTCCTGGGTCTCCCCTTGCCACTTCTTGAGGAAGCTGTCCCGTGTTTCTGGTCAGCTAATGTCGAAGCAGATGAGCACAGCGGCTGAATCGGTACAGGCTGGGGGCTGGATGGTATCCCAGGAAGAGGAACCTGAAGTGCCCCTCATGGCGAGCTCCATGCGGCGCTCGCTCGCCCATCTCGGACCTTGCAGTGTGGTCCTCAAACACGGTGGGGACGGAACTCCCCAGGCAGGCAGGCAGGCGTCCCTTGCCAACGCCTGCAGCAGCCTACCGCTCTCCGCTCTCCGGTGTCCCCACCACCAGGACCTTGCAGGGGCCGCTCTGCCCCTCCGTGGTCCTGGTCACGTCCCTGTTCCTCTGGCTCCCGCGCGGTCCCCCTCCGGGGCCTCACTGCCAACACCCGCATCTCACGGTGGCGCTGAGTCATGGGGGCAGGGATGGGGCGGGGGTGTGGGGGTGTGGGGGGAATGGGGAGGCACCCCCTCTGCCCTGCTTCTAGCTCCTTAAAAATTCTTTCGCAAACGGGTGTGCCGCTGTGCACTGGTCGAAAATTGCTGCTCTAGGAGCTTCCTGGGCAAAGGTGCATGGAAAGGGGTGGAGAAGATTTTTTAAAAAATCCTTGCATGCCCCAAAGTATCGTTGTTATGCTCTTTCACTCAATATTTGGCTTGGCTTGCTGTGCACGTCTAGGCTGGAAATTCTTTTCCCTCAGAACTTTGGAGCGTTGTCTCAGAGCTTCTAGTGCTGCTGCCGTCAAATGTAGTGCCATTCTGATTTCATCTGATTGTCGGTCCTTTGTATCTAACCTTTAAAAAAATTCTATGGACGTGTGTGGAGTATTCGCTTTGTGTCCTGTGCTCTGAAAAGTCATGATAATGGGCCCTATTGTGGGTCTTTTTATTCATTGTTCTGGGACTCAGAGGGCCCTCACATTCTGAAAATTCATAGCCTTCATTTCTGGGAAATTCTCAGGTATTATTTTTTGCTTGATAATTTCCTCCTTGATTTTCTCTGCTTACACTTCCGGAATTCTTATTAGGATGTTGGACCTCCTGGAGTAATCTGTTTTCACCTACTGTCTTTTTTTTTTTTTTATCTTTTTTGTTGTACTTTATGAGACATTTTCTCAGCTGTATTCCAACACTTCTTTTGAATTTCTTATTATTTCTTTTGTCCATTTTTAATTTTGTAGAACCCTTTCTTGTTCTCAGAATGTTCTTTTCTTAGAGCATCCTGTTCTTGTTTTATGCATGTATTATCCTATCTCCCTGAGGATGTTGAGGTTTTCTTCTGTTCTTTATAGTATCTGTTTGCCTTAAATGACCCTATCTATTTGTTCATTTTGTTTTCTCTCTCTTTATCATGTTTGAGGCTTTTATTCCCAAAGGTCTGTTGACCCTAAAAGTCTCTTTGCAAAAAAATAAAAATAAAAATAAAAAAATAAAACCTCATGGGAAGCTCTTGGGCAGGGGTTGTCACCTAGCAACCTCTCCATTGGCCGATTGGCAGGAACCTGGTCATTTCATTTGATAATCCTCTAACGTTAATCAGTATCCATACATCTGTTGTCTTTGGCTGGTCAGCCTCTCTAGAGCCTCATTTCTAGTCTCCTGCTTGGCACTTGGAGTTCTGGCAGCCCAGGGGGTTAAGAGAATGGGGAACCCCACAATGCAGGATTTTTTAGACTTTCCTTTGACCTCATTTTCAGCCACAGATTAGCCATCACCTGGGGATCTTGCCAAAAGGCAGGTTCTTATCCAGCAGGTCTGAATGGAGCCCAGATTCTGCATTCCTGATAAGGTCCTCAGAGTTGCCATTGCAGCTGATCCGAGGATCACACTTCCCAGCAGCCAGGGTCTAGAGCAGCGCTGTCCAGTGGAACTCTGTGCATTGGCAGATGTACTCTAGACCTGTGGCAACCAATGCGGAAGCCACAGGTCGCAGTGACCGCTAGCACTTGAAATGTGGCAGTCGCAACTGGGACACTGAGCTTTTCATTTTATTTAACTTTAATTAATTTTCATTTAAATGTAAATGGCCACCTATGGCTGTGTCTTTGGCTGTGTGGGTCTGCCTCTTGATTTACTCAGTGCAGAGGGTGAACTCACCATTTTCCGCAGGGCAGAGGAGGCCCATGTGTGGGTGCTGAGCTGCAAATTCCTTTTATCAGCCCCACATGGGACCCTGACCTTCAATGGCATCTGCTGTCACCACTCCTGAGTCTTCCTGGGGTTTTGTCAGTACGATCAGCTTTATTAATCTCCCCGGCCGGCAGGTTTGGGCCTTGGCCTTTTCCTGGCTGCAAAGTCCTGCTCAGCCATCAGCTTCTCCAGCTTTCAAAACTGGACCGAACTCTTTGCAGCGTGGTTGTCTTCTGTCCTTTGCATTGGCCTTGTGGGTTTACCTACCAGGATTCCTTGACTGTCGTTTGTGAGGGGTTTCGGGAGGAAGCAGAGAGGGATATCTGTGTTCCACCTGCTATGTTTAACCATACGTCCCTCCTGTATTTTTTAAAAGAAAAAGATAGATCCTAAACTTTATTTCTCCCAGGATGAGGTAATACCAAATTTATCTTTTTGACCTGTCATTTCCCTATAGGCCGGGAGAACCATCCCTAAGTCACTGTAGAGCCAGAGGGCTGCAGGAGGAGGTCAAAGGCCCTGGCTCTCTGGGGAGGGGCCAGCCTGGCTGACCCATGCAGTGGGGTTTCTCTGTTCTGTAAAGGATTAACAGGCCCACGGAGGGGCCATGCAGCTGAATGGCGTCCTTGCACACTAGAATGGGACAGGAAGGGGGCTTACAAGAGTAAAGACTTTCTAAGCCCTTACCAGATGGGTGTTACCAGATGAAACTGGGTCCAATTACTCAGTAGTTGCTAGCCAAAGGACAACTCCGAGAAGATTTTATGAGAAGGAACGTACATTATTGAAAGCTGGCAGGCAAGGACACATGTGGGGGGTGTGGGAGGGTCACTTTCTAAAGTGCTAATCCCCAGACAAAGGATTGGATTCATCGTCATTCAGGAAAATCATGCATAAACACCAAGGTGAGCTTCACCATCACTTGTACAGGTAGGGACACTACTTCCAATGGGCAGTTAGAAACATGCCTGCATGTACTTCGCATGTTCAAAAACATTGGAAAGTCTCCAGCCCGAGAGGAGGCTTCAGTGTTACAGAGAGGGAAGAATGGGAGTAGTTCACGAAGAGGTAGTAGAGAGTCCTCCAAGCCACTTCAGCCTCAGGTGGTTTGAGCCTGACCAGCCCCCTGGACCTGCAAAGCATCCTGGGCTTATCCCTGGGGAAAAAACAAAAACCAAACCCAAAAAAACAAAACAGTTCCAGCAATTGTTGATGTCAGGGATGGCATAGGTATGAAAGAAAGTTTAACTCATTAAGTCTCAGCTCTTCTGTTAAACTCTTAGCAAACTACAGGATATGGTTCCACAAATAATGTCCAGGGTGATCTAAGTAGGTTAAAGGTTAATCTAAGCCAAGTTATGAATTTTAAATAAAAGCTAGTCTATGCTAGGTTCCTGTAAGCTTGGGTGTGTATATATATGTAAGTTAGGTTACATTGGCAGCAAGGAGATTTGCCAAGGAAAAAGTGAGAATGGTTACCAGTTAACTGGGCAAATAAATCCCACAGAGGGGACAGGATCCTGGCTGGCAAGGGCTGGGCTGGGGAGGGGGGGGTCCTTCAGGACAGAGTGAACTGCAGATGTATTGGAAGTTAGGTTGGAGGTAGGATAACCGAACACAGGTCTGGCTGCATGCCGCTTCAAAAGCTAGTGCTGAGAAGGTGGATGCTAATGTAAAGGGGCTTATTCAGGTGCCGGCCACCGGGAAGATGGAGGACTCTTGTCTCAATGCCCATCTCAACATCTCAGTGCAGGCTGAGGTTTTTCTGAGAAAGGAGAGGGTGAGCAGCACAAAGAGTTCAAGGGACGGGTTGTAACGTTCTCTACATGCAGACATGAGCACACTCCATTCCAATAAAGCAAGTGATGGTCCGGTGTACGTCATCCTAGTTCAGTCATCCTGGTCCATGGTTAAAGGTCATCAAATCTCCTGGAGCAGGGATGCCTGAAGGTCACAGTATGTATCTTATCAAGTTAATTCCTAGGATTCTTATACAAACATGCTGTCTATTGACAAGCTATGTGCTGGCTAGAGTCAGCATCTACAAAAACAATGTCAAAGGAATTGTGAGGTGGCTTACAGTTCCCCATGATTACAGCAGGGGCTGGGACTTGCTTGGCAGGGAGGGAGTCGGGACTGTCCAGTTGACTCTTGCACCCACTTCCCACAGCCCTGCTCCAGTGGGCCCAATGTCTCCAGGACTCTTTCTCTGCTCCCTGTCACGTGCTCCCTCCTGCTGCATGCTGGTGCCTGCCACTCCCTGGGCTCATCTGACCCACGGCGGTGCACTGCCCACTCCCGGCCTATGGGCTCTGTCTGTTCAGGCAGGGCTCAGGAGACAAGAGTGGATTGAGAGGACTAACCCCGGGGTCAGACAAATAGAGTCTAAATCCTGTATATTAGGCTGACTGATGGCCCCCCGAGAGAGGAATGATACCTCCTAGCTCTGCTATACATCCGCACTGAATGTGTTTGTGGTTGTCATCATCACGGTTGTCGTTCCTGGTTGTCTGTCCACAGATGTAAATAGACTGGACGTTGGCCTTTTCGTTGAGACTTTCTTGCGTAGAAAGGGTAGGAAACTGTCAGAGACAGGCCTGTAGCTCTACTCCAGTAGTTCTTAACCAGAGGTGATTTGCCTCCCAGAAGACATTGGGAAACGTCTGGAGACGTTTTTGACACACACAGTGGCGGGGGCTACTGGCATCTAGTGAGTAGAGGCCAGGGATACTGCTAGACATCCCGCAATGCACAGGTCAAGACCCGAAACAGAGTCAGTGGTGCCGTGCATGAGGACCCCTGCCATCTCAAGGTCTGTGGAACCCCTTGGGCTCTAAACAGGGAAAGAATGGTGAGCAGAGTCCTGGCCTAGCAGGGTGGCTGACCCTCGGAGCGTCCCAAGAATACTGCTTACCTCCTGGAAGGCTTGGCAGCTATAGAGAGTTTGGAGGTTGAAGATCTGAGTTTGGGATTTAGCTTCTCTATTTACTTACAATAAGACTTCGAACAAGTCACTCAACCTGTCAACAAAGTGGAGATAAAAAGACTTGCCTTTGTTGTATTGATTACATGAGAAAATGTGGGTGCGCAGCGCCTAGCACTTGTTAGTGCCTCCTTAAATGTTACTCCCCTCCCTTCCTAACTAGTGTCAAGGTGGAATTCTTTTCTTTTGATATATTCACTTGGGGCATAAATTCTTTAAACTTGTATCTTTTTTTCTCCTCGGGGACACTGGGACACCTGGATAGATTGAGGACCTTTGGGAGCTGGGCTGTTGGCTTGTGCCCAAAGACAAAGGGGCAGGTGGAAGCCACAGGTCTTGTTCCGGTTCTTGGTCGGATACAACCATTACGTCCACAGGTGTCATCCTCCCACCGACTCCCAGAATTGTTTCGTCATCACCCTTTGGCACTTGGCAAAAATCTGCCTTGTGACCGCTTTTATCAAGGATTCTTTTTTCTGATGTTCAGATGTTACAGCTCTGGATTGTGAAACAAGGCCTTAGGATGGGTGAGGCAACAGGAGAGAGCCTAGGCAGGGCTGCTTTTGTTCTCTAGAAATGTCACTGGAAGAAAATGAGCCCAGGCGGGGCTGCTCTGGCTCACTCAGAAGTCTAAGAAAAGGGGGCCTTGCAGACAGGGTCAGGGGGCTAGTCAGGGATGAGCTGCCACTGCCCACTGCTCCCCTGGTCACCAGTCTCGTGGGGTCCCTTAGAGTTTAGGAGATGCACGCCTGTGAGGGAAGGAGAAGGGGGAAGGGAGGGGCTGCCATGCTCCTGGGAGGGAGAGTGCACCCGTCTGGGATTTCTATTTACAGATCTTAGTATGTGGGGCTTAGATTTGCACATCTTGGGTTGAAAGCTCCCTGGGACAACTTTCTTTACAATGTGGGCCACAAAAATCAGAAAAAAAGGCTGTTCTGGCTGGAATTTGACAGACTGGGTCAATAAGACTGCATAGCTGTGGCAGGTCTAGAACCCAGATATCCAGATCGGCAGGCCACTGCTTTTTCCATAGGACTTCAGTGTGATATTGATCCGACATCTCTGATCAGTGCTGGGCTAGACATTAGGGGGATGATCCCCAATAACTGTTGATTGAAGGAAAGATTATTAAAGGAAATAATTCCACTTCTCATCCTCTTTGTCTGAGCTCTAGGGACGTGACCTTCACGGCCCTTCTGGCAATATTCTCAGGGCTATGTACGTGGTAGGCACTGGTTGAATGAATGACAGGGCAAATGGACAGAAGGACAGGCGGGAGGTCAATTGTGCAGAGTGAATGAATGCATGAGCGAATGGGAGGATAAAAGAATGAAGTGATAACCGAAACCAGAAATGTACTTCCTAATTTCTGGGAACCAACCATAAGGAACATGTATTCGCTATGTAATTGTGAATGGCCCCAAGTTCAGGGGAGCATTAAGCCAATTTGGATTCCATCTTTGGGAGCTGTGACGCAAAATGGGATGGAGTCGTGCACAGGCAGGGCAGATGGAGTGGGGGAGATGATGTGGAACCCAATAGAAATGGAAAATGGAGAGTGCAGGAGGTGGCCATTCAGGATTCAGGCAGACTTGGGTTACCACGTACCCGACAGAGTGTTTGGAGGTTTGTCCCTTGCACTGCTGCTGTCACACCAAGCCCCTGTGTGGAGCTTTCTTCAGTTCGTTCCAGTCTCAGCTGCCTCCGAGGAAGTATTCCTGCCTTCCAGCATGAATCATGCATGCCAATTTCCCTCTCCTAACACCCTCCAAGTAGTTGGTATCTGCAAAGAAAGAGGAACCTTTGGAAGACACTGGTTCTTAAGTTAAGCTATGAATGCCTGTTGCATGCAATAGAAACACAGATTGAAAAGCCCTTAGAAAACATCTTCAAATGGGACCATTTTACAGAAAGGAAAACCAAGGTCCAGAGAGGGGAGAGAACTTTCCAAAGTCACATGCAAAATGAGTGGGAAAGGCAACCCTGGTCTCCTGATTCTCACCCCAAGAATCTGTGACTTGTTCTTCCCCTGCTCACCCAGCAGCCCCCACGCTCTACCAACTGCACTGGATTTTTGCCTTCCTGGGAGAGGTTTCACGGTCTCCTCTGCCTCTGCCTTCAGTGGAGATGGAGAAGAAAGTCGAGCCCTCAGGAAGTTCTGGGGAATCCCTCCTCAGTTCCCTCCTTAGAACGCCATACTTCATGGAACTGGAGTTTCTCTCTTGAGGCCCCAAATCAACAAAGTCAAGGCTAACAGGAATCAATGCAAAGTCCTGCACTGAAGTTCAAAAAGACATTTGCACACAAGACAATGGAGCCCTAGCTACTGGGCAGCAGCTCATCCTAGTACCGTCATCATTCAAAGTGCGGCTGCTATTGCCTTTTATTTCCATAGCATTTTGCAGTTTAGAAAACAAACCATATTGGAACCAAAATTTTGCTTCCTATGATTTTCACCCTCAGGTCCTAATTCTCTTTCCACGAGGATAATCTGCTACCTCTCACACGTGACAACTGTCCAGTTAAAAGCACTTCTATGCATGAAAGGTTAAACTCAAACTTCCACTGGGTGGAGCAGTTAGGTAGCTGCTTTGACTGACCATAAACAAGCATAATAAAAAGTCCGAAAGAGGTCTGAGAGCGCGACAGGGTATGTATGAGCAGCTGACACCAGCACTTCAAATTTTCCTCCCACCAATAGGTGGTGATAGCAGTGGGCTGAGTATGTCCCTTTGTACTTATCCTACAAATGACTGGTGAATGTCCTGCGATCCCAACCTGCTTCTAAGCACAGGGGCTTTCTGCCCTGGAAATGGCAATTGTATGTTCTCTGATGAATTTGTTCTCACATAAATAGTCTCAGATCATTTAAACAATCTTTGGAGTTTCTCAATTCTCTGTATGTCAATATCTCCCTTAAATATGCACCCCAAGCTGACCACCTGACTCCAGAAGGGTCCTGAGATGTCTAGAATGACATTTTTCTTGACACTTATCAGCCCCCTGAGTCTAAATTCTATTATTTACTCACTGTGTGAGCTTGGTCAGCTTTCTTCACTTCTTGGGTTTTCTGGTTTGTAAAACAGGAATTACAAACTCCACGGGGTTGTTGTGCGAATTAAGGGAGATATGACATGCAGGGTATGTAGCACAGCAGCCGAGCACAAAACCTACGGCATTGCACTGGATTAATGCAAACAAATAGCTCCTTAGCTTCACAGGTGTCCGCAGCACACTGCTCATAGATTGTCTTCATGGAAAGAGAATTAGGACCGATGGATGACAAGCACAGGAAGAGAAATTTTGGTTCCAATATGAAGGTTAATTTTGTAATAATTAAAACATCCCAATAACTCAAAGGGCTGCTTGAGAATAGTGAGGTTCTTGTCTATGGAAGAGACCGGGCCATGCTGAATATCCCACATCTCAGGTGCCTGGGAGAAATGAATCCCAGTGTTCGGATGAGTCAAGGTCATTGATGGGTCACATGCTCTGAGTTACAGTTGGCTGTTTGAGTAGGGGTTGGCTGGGATTGATACTGTCTTTGTGATCTTATCTGATGAGGAACTTTTAGGCCAAGCCAGAGGGAAGGAGGGTACCACTGGGGCAGAGCAGCTGGGGAGGTATTTTGGACAGGTGGGCCTGGCAACATTGCCCTTCCAGATTTGGCACTTACACTTGACCAAGGAACAGAGTGGGGGTGGGGGCTCAGTGAATAAATGGTCGTGATGCTCCATCACTCCCCAAACTGACTTCCCACACAAGGTCATTTGTAAACCACTCAAGGAGCGACATTTCCTTGTTGATTCTGGGAATGTAATTAAGGCTCTGCTGGAGACAGATCTGAGTGTTGCCCAGGACAGAGACCAGTAAGGTGGGACCGGTCAGGGGCCTGGGGCAAGGGCCTGGCTCTCTCTGCTGTGCCCCAGCCTGTGTGGATTTTCCCATCAAAGCCCGAAGCTGATTTGAGCCCTGGGCACTGGGCCATTTGTACATTGTGTATTCACTAGGAGGATCTCTGGAGAAGGGGCTGTGGAATCAGACAGACCCAGCTCGAATCCTAGCACAGCTACACATTAGCTCCATGAGCTTATATTGGTTTCACTCTGCTCTGCGCCTCAGTTTCCTCATTTGCAGACTAGGCACAGTGATTGCACTCCCCTTGCCAGATAGCTGTGAGAGTTAAATGAGACCCTCCACATAAAGCACTGAGTGCAGTGCCTGGCATGTAGTTATTATTGTTGTTGTTGTTGTTATTAAATCAACCCCTGTCACTGAAAACCAGCATCACCCTCCCTGGATGCCCCCCCTGCCTTTCCTGTGGCCACAGACCCTGGTCACAGGTGTGTTCAATACTGAAATCCTCCTGCTGGACCCCACTTGGTTAACAAGGCTCTCTGGGGCTCCGCACATGAAAACACCCACATCCTCAGCCATCTATGTTCCACCGCCCTCTGCCCTGCCTTCTCTGATGTGGCAGGAACAGAGATGTAATTGAGAGCCCTCAGTCCTGAGATGAGGCAAGATTTTCTCTGGGATTGTTCACTGTTCTCTCAGGAAGAAGAGTAGCAGGGCCTGTCCAAAATGGGGTTGCACCTGGACCTGGGGAGGTGACCCAGGAAGTTATTCTGCAGAGGGGGCCTTAGATGGCTGAGTTACTGGTCAGTGTGGGTCTAGTGCGTGTGTGTCCGTGTGTGACCTGTAGTGACTTGCCCCGGACACCCCTAAAATGTGCACCAGGGCAGGGCAGTGCAGTGGGAAAGATCCCGACTTTGAAGTTTGCAAGGCCAGCTTCTGGGCTATATGAGCCTGGAAAGTTAGCTTTATATTCCCAAGTCTTGGGGTCCTCATCTGAAACAAAGGGAAAGGAAAACCTATTTTACATGCATTTGCTAATTGAACCAAAACATGGATTTAAAAAATATACCATGTACAATGGTTATGGTATGTACTATATTATGGATATGCACTATGTTTATGGGTGTATGCTGTGTTTATGGACATATACATATGTAGTAGCCATTTAAAAAACTTTGCTGAAAAGAATATACATCAATGGCCAAGGCAGTGGTTACTTTGGAGGGGGGACTGAGATAGGATACAAAAGGATTTCAATTGAGTCTATTTTTTTAAAACAAAGAACAGAAGAAAATATAAACATTTGTTTAATCTGAGTGCTGGGTACATGGGCTCCTTTTATATTATAAATTAAATTTTATAAAGTAAATAAATTGATGCACATTTTGTTAGGGGTGTAAAGTATCTCCTCCGATAGAGGGAGCAGCTATGGGGAGGCCTCATGGCTTCTTAGGGCCCCAGAGAGGCCTGGACCACTCTTCTCGGGGTGCAGATCCCCCACCAGCCTCCAAACTGCCAGCAGCAGGACAAGCTTGGCTTCTCTGAAGAAGAAAAGCAAAGTTTGGTCTGTTTCCCTTCTTTTCTTGATGCTGGTAGTTCAGAGCATTCGTTTATAATATCATTGCGCTTAGAATATAATTCTTGGTGGAGGATCTCCACATGTGTTTCTGGTGCATGACCTCGTATTAACTGCATGCCTGCTGGGTCGCTCTTCAAGTGGAAGATCACAGGGACTTTGATTCCTGGATGTCAGGGAAAGAAGACACACTGTGCACCCAGAGAATGTGTTTGACTCTAAGATCCACATCTTAGAGCTGTGAGACTTCGGCCAATTCACTGGACCACTCTGAGCCTCTGTTTGCTCAGCCGTAAAATGTAGACGGTTGAGAGGACGGAATGAGCTCATACAGTGCGTGAAGACACCGGGCAGAGCCTGATGGGTGTGTGGGAAATGCTCAACACAGGTCACCTCTCTTCCCATTGAGGCCTTTGTGCAGCCGAACCCTTGTTCCCCCCCGCCCAAACCACTCCAGCCCATCCGAACTGCCCTGGTCCTTGGAACCATTTTTCACAACCCAGTGGCTTATGTCACTGACTACTACTAACCATAGTCATTTTTTCTATCGGCTTTTTTTTTCTTTGCCTCCTTAGGTCAAAAAGCTTTTGAAAGCGGGAACGTCATTTCAGGCATTGTTGTAGGGTGGTAAAGGCCGGCTAGCGTGGGAGGCAGACGTCCTGGGTTAAATTCCACGGGGTAAACTTGGGGATCCACATCATTTTGGGGGCTTCAGTTTCATCAGTCAAATGGCAATAATAATAACTTCCCTCACACAGTTTCTAGAAGATCACTTTAGACATTCATTCTGTGTGAAACTTAGGAGGAGTTTAATGACTACTGTTGAATGAATTTAAACTGCTTTGAAAATGAAGTTTTTTACAAATGTCAGACATTATTTGTAATTCCCCACAGTATATAGTCAAGGGCCCTGTGTTTAGTTGCTGCTAAGAGAAACCAAAGGCTTGAATATTCTCCAGTCAACCAGATAACAACAAAAAGCAGCAACACAGGAGTTACAGAGCTGACTCTGATTTGAAACAAAATCTCATCTTCGTTCTTGTCAGGATCAAGATGACCACAGCCGCCCCCACAGGGACAACCCCCTTCTTCTCACTGAATATGACCACTCAGGATGAAGACTCTCTGTATAAAAGTAAGTGGTACTTACTTTTGGCTTGGCAGAGAGTGGAGGGATGGTGGGACAGGTGTCACGGTCAGCTCCTGGTGTAGAAGTCAACAGCTTGGGCTCTGGAGACAGACAGCCCAGGGCTCAGGCTCAGTTCCACTGCTTGCCAGGTGGGTGACCTTGAATATGTGACGTCAGTGCTCTGTGCCTGGCTCCTCCCCTGTAAGATGGTGATATCAGTGAGGCTACTGCAAAAGGCAGGTGTGAGGTCTAAAAGAGATCATCTGTGTAAAGGTCTGAGAATAGTTTGATGCGTACTAAATACCTAGTGAGTATTATTATCATTTCTATTTTTCGTTAGGGAGGTTCGGAGTCTGCCGGGCAATGGAAACTTTTGTGAGATGTCCCTAACCGGTCCCATTAAAGTATAGCTACTTCCATACTGTTTTTGCAAGGCAGAAACATCCCATCAGTTCACAAAGGAGTAAATGAGTGTCGATGGGATGAGTTATCCCAGGGAAGACATTTACCAGGAACGGGGTTCCTGGGAGGGCAAATTTGAGGGCCACTCTTCAGAAAACCAACTGATTGTGTTAGGAGAAGTCTGGCCCATTTCGGTCATTTCAGTTGACCTGGCACACACTCCTGAGAACGGAATAGGCCACCCGACACGTGTGGAGGGCTCCCCCATGGTAATCAGTTCCAGGCTCGGTGTTGGCATGAAGCTGGCTGATGGGCAGGTGTTTCCCTGCCGTGGAAGCCCAGAAAGGGTTACCCTCGGGACAGCATCCCGTGTGTTAGCCTCCTTCTTTCTGGGCGTGGAGACCTACAGAGGCCTGTGAGGTTTGTCTCAAAACAATTCTGAAGGGAAGTACAGTGTAGGTAGTCACTGTCAGCAAGATGGGAGTGATCCTGTGTTTATTTCACTGACAGTAATGGTTCTTTCAACTGGGCGATTTTGCCCACCTAGGTAGGGTCACCAGATTTAGTAAATACAAATACAGGACACCCAGTTGATGTAGACTTGAAGATAAACAATATTTTTTGTTTTACTATAAGGGTGAGTCATGTAATATTTGAGACATACTAAAAAATTATTCATTGCCAGAAATTCTCATTTAAATGGGTAGCCCATATTTTATCTGGCAATTCTACCATGGGGGGAGATTTGACAATGTCTGGAGATACTACTGGTTGCCACCGCTGGGTGGGGGGCGGGGAGAAATGCTACCAGCATCCAGGGAGAAGAGGCCAGGGACGCTGCTAGGCATCCTGCGATGCACAGGACAGCCCTGCAGCAGCGAGTGGCCCGGCCGAGGTTGGAGAGCTCTGAACTAAACCGTCATCGCTGGATTCCCTACCCCCCACTCTTGTCCTTCCTCCTCTGAATATCGCACATAATTTTAAAGTAAACCTTTTATTAAAGCTTTGCATATATTCAAAAGTGCACAAAAATCCACAGCTGGATGAATGTTCACAAAGTGAACATGCGCATGTAACCAGCCCCCGAAGAGACAGACCACCGCCCATAGTCCTGGCACCCCTCGCAGTCCCCGTCCCCAACCACCCAAGGGAGCCCACTACTCTGACTTCTCCCACCAGAGATGCGTGTTACTTGGTTTTGAACTTTATATAAATGTGATCGTACAATGCATCACTCTTTTGTATTTAATTTCTTTTCTCAACATTATGCTTGTCCACGTATGTTTTGATGGTTCCAACATTACATGTATGTGTTATGTATTTGTGGGTATGTATATAATATCATGTTCTATTTTCTATACTTTATATCATCATAAGTGTTCCTGTGTTACTGTAGTCTTCATGATCATCATTTAAATTATAGCATAATATTTCATGGGATAGATGTGCCATATCTTATTGAATCATTGCCAGAGTTAGAATATGAATAATGTAATAAACTTCTTCATTCATACAGGGTTTTTTTCTTCTGTATTTAGGATTATTCCCTGAGATAAACTTCTCAGAATCAAACAGATTGGTTAAAATTATGAACCTTTTTTTTTTTTTAAGATTTTATTTATTTTTAGAGAGGGAAGGGAGGGGGGGAGAGAGAGAGAGAGAGAGAGAGAGAGAAACATCAGTGTGCGGTTGCTGGGGGACATGGCCTGCAACCTAGGCATGTGCCCTGACTGGGAATCGAACCTGCGATGCCTGGTTCACAGCCCGCGCTCAATCCACTGAGCCACACCAGCCAGGGCAAAAAAAGTATGAACCTTTTAATAATTTTAAAAATATTTTCAATATCAACTCTGATGAGGATGTTGACTTCACACCTAAAATTAGGGTTGGGCATTAGGACTGCGAGATGATATTAAAATTAGAACCTGATGCCCTGGCTGGTGTGGCTCAGTGGATTGAGCATTAGCCCGTAAACTGAAAGGTTGCTAGTTAGATTCCTGGTCAGGGCACATGCCCAAGTTGTGGGCCAGGTCCCCAGCTGGGGGTGTGCAAAAGGCAATCAGCCAATGTTTCTCTTTCTCCCTTGCTTTTCTCTCTCTAAAAATAAATAAATAAAATTTGAGTTTCAAAGTGAGCTACCATTAAAAAAGGGAGAGAGCCTGAGATATGTTACAAGGATAGCCTTGTTTTAATAGTGCAAAATGTAAAACAACATAAGTATCCTCAGTAGGGAATTGATGAATGAATTATGGAACATCCAAACAATGGAGTACTATACAGCCATGAAAAGTCATGAAGAACAATATGTAATTGCTGGGAGAGATGATCAGGATATTGTTATAAAATGGTATACAGAACACAGTTCTACTTTTAGAGTGTGTATTTTCCACATCTATGAATATTTCTTTTGGATGGATTTTCAGACATAGGATTAATAAAGATTGATAGGTATTTAACACATATGTACATGATCACATTGGTGAGTATATATATGTGTAGATAATTAGTGGTTCTTGGGGCAATGAGATCTTTATCCTTCCTTTCCTTTTTTCTGCTTGTATTTATATATTCAAAATTATCTACAAAAATTACATATTACTTTCATATTATTAAAAAGAGAGAAGGGACTTGACTTGGGGTGGTGAACACACAATACAGTATAGATGATATATATATTATAGAATTGTACACCTTAAACTTACATAATTTTATTAAGCAGTCACTCCAATAAATTCAGTAAAAAATTAAAAATAAAGTAAAATAAAAAATAAAATGAATAATAGTAAAAAAAATTTAAAAAGAAGGCAGGGTGTTTTGCTTGCTGTTTCACAAAAGAAGCCCGCTGCTGAGTTCAGGCTGGTGAGAGCAGGATTGCTAAGGCAGAGTGTTGGCGGGTGATACGCTGGGGACATGGGTCCCCAGGCCGCACAGTGAGTGGAGGCACACTGCCGCTCTGGAGTGACTTTACCTCGGGGTCCACCGTGAATTTCAGCATTCTCTCTCTACCCCTGACCCAGTGGGGACATCAGGTGACACAGTACAGGTCCCCGTCCTCGTCTCTAAGTGCTTCTCTGCATTTCGGTTTGCACGTTTGCCATCTCCACTCCTGTCCTCCTTGTAGGTTCTGGAGCCATTGTCGCCGGTGTTGTGGTGGTGGTCGTCCTCCTCCTCAGTGCGGTGCTGTTCTTGCTGAAGAGGTACAACAGGTATGAGATGTCCTGGGCTTTGGAACTGTCTGTTCCCTTCAGTGACACCAGAATGAATGGGGACTGACACTTATGGATGCCTGTCTTGTGCCCAGCATTGTGAATGAGTCCATCATCCAATGCTCAACCCTTTGTGAGTCCTTTTTGGGTACCTGTTCTACTATGGAAACTTCCTAGTGACCAAATATTTTTGTACTAGAAGAAATATTTTTAAATATAACGATGATCGCTTTTCAGCCTTTTGGCTAAGACCAAGGGTAAATACAATGATGATGATAACGGCAATGATAAAAGGCCTTGAGCACTGTGGCAAACACCTTTACATAATATACAGGTAATAGAGGAATGTTTCAATCCCTCTTGGGGAGTCCTCTGCTAGGTTGCAACCAGTGAACCACATGAATATTTGAGGTGACAGATACTCGAAGGCATGTGACTCCACTTTCTGGGGCTAAATAAGAGGATATAAAACAATATAATGTGATTGTATAAAGAATAAATTTTGTGTTATTACCTCTAGCCACAACTTTGCTGGCAGGTAATTCTTCTCAGGGAAGAAACCAAAATTAAAAAGTGGTCAGTTACATGTGTACCAGTTTTTAAATGATTCGTTTTTAAAATCAGTACTTTTTCATGGAAAGGACTTGGCTAAAAATCTGTCACAGAATTTTGAGACCCATTAAAACAACATTAATAAGGAAAATAAAATAAATGAAAAGACTGTTAAGTACAACCACATCATGGAAGGCCTGAAAGCCATTTAAAAAAAGATATTGTAGAAGCATATTTCTTTGTGAGGAGAGCTGTTTACAGTGTATTGTCAAAGTTTAAGAACAGTATGCACAGTGAACCACACGCCTGGGTCGCAGACACATCCACGGAGGGCTCTAGTGAGACAAAGGTGTCAACCAGCCGTGTGTCCAGACGGGGTCGCTAGTTAGTCGGTTGTTGGCTTTTACAGGGGAAGGGCCTGTGCTTCCTTATTTTTGAGGACTAGTAAACATGCATTGTTTTTATAATAAAATGAGTATTATTCATGATGGTAGATGACCTATATTCATTTCCTGCTGTGTGCCAGGCATGGTTTTAAGCTCCTTACATGCATTGACTCATTTACAACTCACCACAACCCTGCAAGGTGATTACTGCTGTTATTGCTCATTTTTAGGCACGAAACAGGCACGGGCAGATTAAGTGACATAACCAACGTCACTTAGCCCTGATTGCCAGAGTTGGGTTTCAAGCCCAGTCCATCTGGTTTCAAAGAAAATTCTCCCACCACTGCATGTAATATAACAATAATAAAAAATAATAATAATAACATCAAAGAAAACACTCCTACCATGCATGTAATACAACAACAACAATAATAATAATATTTAATAAATTATTTTTAAAAATCTTTGGGGTGTTATGATTTGAGTCTATCCCAAACCAGGAAGTGTCATCAACCCCGGCCCCGAGGCTGCCCTTCACTCCTCTCTGTAGATGCTGGAGCTCTGAGCCCCTTTTCTAGTTTGCAATGTGGTTGGAGACTCCACTCAACCCTCTTTACAATGATGTTTGGTCTGTCAAACCTAGGCAAGTCATTTCACCTCTCAGGACCGATGTTATCACCTTTCACGGGGAAGGGTCTGAAAGTCTGATCGTCCTAGCATGGTTACATCAGAGAATGCCCTCGTTCTTGTTGTCAAGGGGAAAGTGGCCTGATACCTGCCACTAACTCACAAATGGTTCATGATTTTGAACAAATTAATTCTGGATGTATGTCTGCATGTGTGTAAATGGGGGGAGAGAGAGAGAAAGCAAGCAAATATGGCAAATTGTTATCAACCAGTGAATTGTTTGGTGAAGGGTATTCAGATATTAATTGTAGTATTTGTGCCACTTTTCTGAGGATTTGATTGGACAACAAGATGAAATATCATGTAGACATTAGAATTAAACATTGGTGTTAACAATTGAATTTTATGCCACGTGAAATGAAAGACGGAATATGCATTGTAAGTATATTCTCTTCTCAGTTATGGTAAAAGTTTGTAAATATCTCTAACAATAAACTTAGCAAGCATAATGAGGCTGCAAAATTTAACTCACACTACCAAAAATATGTTTGTTTTATCTTTTTTAATTTTCTTTTTTATTGATTATGCTGTTATAGTTATCCCAATTTTTCCCCCTTTGCCTCCCTCCACCGAGCACACCCCACTCCCTCAGGCAATCCCCCACAATTGTTCATGTCCACGGGCCATGTGTGTAAGCTCTTTGGCTACTCCATTTCCTGTTCTGTACTTTATATGCCATGGCTATTCTGCAACTATCTATTTGTACTTAATCCTCTCACCTCGTCACCCATTCCCCCACACCACCCTCCCATCTGGCAACCATCAAAATGCTCTCTGTCTCTGTTCTTCTTGTTTGCTTAGTTTGTTTTTTAGATTCAATTGTTGATAATATAGATTTGTTGCCATTCTATTGTTCATAGTTTTGATCTTCTTTTTCTTGAATAAGTCCCTTTAACATTTCATGTAATAATGGTTTGGTGATGATGAACTCCTTTGGTTTTTTCTTGTCTGGGAAGCTCTTTATCTGCCATTCAATTCTAAATGATAGCTTTACTGGGTAGAGCAATCTTGGCTGTAGGTCCTTGCTTTTCATGACTTTGAATACTTCTTGCCAATGCCTTCTATCCTGCAAAGTTTCTTTTGAGAAATCAGCTGACAGTCTTATGGTGATGCCCCTGTGGGTAACTAACTGCTTTTCCCTTGCTGCTTTTAAGATTCTTTATCTCTAAACTTTGGCATTTTATTTATAATGTGTCTTGGAGTGGGCCTCTTTGCATCCATCTTATTTGGGACTCTCTGTGCTTCCTGGACTTCCAAGTCTATTTCCTTCACCAAATTAGGGAAGTTTTCATTCATTATTTTTTTCAAATAGATTTCCAGTTACTTGCGCTTTCTCTTTTCCTTCTGGCACCCCTGTGAGGCAAGTGTTGGAATGCTTGAAGTTGTCCCAGAGGCTGCTCATACTGTCCCCATTTTCTTTGGATTCTTTTCTTCACCTTGTTGTTCTGACTGGTTGTTTTTGCTACCTTATATTCCAAATCATTGATTTGATTCTCGGCTTTCTCCACTCTGCTGTTGTTTCCCCGTAAATTGTTCTTTATTTAGTTAGTGTATCCTTTGTTTCTGACTGGATCATTTTTTTATGTTGTTGAGGCCCTTACTAAGTTCCTTGAGGATCCTTATAACCAGTGCTGGAAACTGTGCATCCGAGAGATTGCTCGTCTCCATTTTGTTTAGCCCTTTTTATGGAGTTTTGACCTGTTTTTCATTTGGGCCATGTGTCTTTGTCTGCTCATTTTGGCAGCCTCCCTGTGTTTGTTTCTGTGTATTAGGTACAGCTGCTAGGACTCCGTGTCTTGGTAGTGTGGCCTAATGTGGTAGGTGTCCTGTAGTGTCCACTGGCCCAGCCTCCCCTGTCACTCAAGCTGGGTACTTGAGGTACACCCTCAGTAGGCTAAGTACCCCCTCCTCTTGTAGTTGAGCCTTGATTTCTGTTGGCAGGTCAGTAGAAGGGATTTACCCAAGTCACTCAGCTATAAGAACTGGCTATGACCACTGACCACCAACCTCCACCCTCTAGGCGAATCTGCTGTGCAGGGGCAGGGTGGTGGTGCCCTGACATGGTCTGTAGTTGTCCACCTGGTATACAGACTCTGGGGTTTCCCTAGTAGTGCAGACCAAGGTCAGCCCCACCTGTGTTTTTCCCAGGGCTACCCTGCATGAGCTATAAAGCAGTCTGAGATGTCTGCCTCTGGTGTAGGCTTGGAGATTCCCGGGCAAAGCTAAGCTGCGAACCTGGCTGGCTGCTGCTAGTGCCATGCCTGCATCCACTTAGTAAGAGAGAGGTACCTGGGCTGGGGGCTCACTGAGGCCAGCTGTTGCTTGTTTGATAGGATTTAGGAAGTTGTGAAACATGAGCCAAGAGTAGCCATTCGTATGGAAAAGCCACTGTTAATAGTTGGGTGGGCCTGTAAGTCGGGTGGGCAGCGTCTCTGGGGATCCCCAGGGTGGGGCAGACAGCGTTAGCCAGGTTGATGGCATCTCCAATATGGTGCCAGCTCGCTGGCTTGCGGCTCTGTAGGGGGGTGGGTTCAGAAAGAGACAATGGCCTCTGTCCGCCTTTCTGTCTGAGAGAAAACTGTCCCTCCAGGTCTCGCCATAATGCCGGAAACTTCAGTTCCTCCCCATATGCCACTGGTGCCCAGCAAGGTGCTGCCCCGGGGATGGAGCTCAAAGAGATTGAACCTGAGTAAGTCCGTGTGTGGGTTCTGTAAGGGGAACTGCTTTGGACTCCAGAAGTTTCTTCTACTGACTCAATCCCTGCTGGTTTTTGCAGACAGAAGCTGTGGGGACCTATCTTCCTGGCAGTGGAACCCTGGGATGGGGGGCTTGGTGTGGGGCTGGGACTCCTTGCTCCCAATATATCCCTCCCAAATTTTTATCCACCACTCGTGGGTGTGGGACCAGACTGTTCTGCATCTTCACCTCTCCTACCAGTCTGGATGTACCACGTCATTGTCAGACTTCTATTCAACCTGATTTCTGACAGTTCTGAGTGATGGCTATTCCATATTTTACTTGTAATTTTCATGTGGTTGTGCAAGGAGGCTAGTCACCATCTTGACCAGATGTCCCCTGTTTTGTCTTTACTACAGCCAACTATCTGACATATTACTGATTTATCAAAAGGAAAAAATTAAATAAATATCTAATACAAATTAAATAACAACAACAAAAAAAGAAGGGTCAGACTAGCTAATGTCTAAGATCCAGTTGTGAAATTCTGTGCTTGGCAATTAAGTAACATGATTTACGATAATCTGCATTAATTTTTTTGCCAGACCCCATGCCCAGAACCCATTCCCTGGGTACACGAGGGGGGACACTCAACCATGTGTGCGTATCTCATTGCAGGAAAATGAGGGCAAAGCGGGAGCTGGAGCCCAAGGGCGCCAAGCCAGCCTGCTCTTCTGCCCAGGGCCCCAAGAGAGGCAGCGGCAAGCACTCTGCAACTGTGACCTTCAGCCCTGTTGATGTCCAAATGAAGATTCGGTAACCAGCCCACCCTGGTGCTGTCTTGGCCACTGTCTGAAGAGCCTTCTGTAGTCCAGACCTAGAAGCACATTTCTCCTCTGGCAGCTTCACTATGAGTTTCTTCCAGTTAGGTCAACAGGGCATCTCCTGCAATCCCTGATGCTTCGGGCAACCCCAACCCCATCCGGCCCTGCCCCGCCCCGCCCCGCCCCTGATATGTCTGTATCTTTACTGCCACCTTACCAAAAAACCACAGAGTGCCCCTGTGTCATCTGAGGATGTGGAGCTATGTTGGGAATCCAGCGATGTGGGTTCAGCTCCCTTGCCGCCACCCCAAACACAATAATAGTTAGACAGACAGACCCGGAGTTTTTGGGTCAGGGGTCAGGGCGTGCTCCAACAGTGTCACAACTGGGTCATATCAGAGTAGGAGCCATATCTACAGCTTTGCAGAGCAACTATAATCAGAGGAACTAACTAACCAGAATACCAGCTCATTAATTTGTAACATGTTCCAGTACTAGATGACTGCTAACTAGCTCAGGACGATTGATTGATCAGCAAAGTTTTCCCTCTTTAAGAAAGGTTAAGGGTAGCCCTGGCTGGCATAGCTCAGTGGATTGAGCTTGGGCTGCCAACCAAAGCATCGCAGGTTCGATTCCCAGTCAGGGCACATACCTGAGTTGCAGGCCATGGCCCCCAGCAACCACACATTGATGTTTCTCTCTCTCTTTCTCCCTCCCTTCCCCCTCTAAAAATAAATAAAATCTTTAAAAAAAGAAAAAGAAAGGTTAAGGGTAAAACAGAACTCTTCTCCAAAGGTTTCTAATCATCTTAGAAGGAATAGAGTGACTTGGAAGAAAATGGCCTCTAAAACAAAAGCTTGTTGCAGTGTCCTCGGACCTGGAATGAGCCTGGTGGCTGGCCTGGGCCCCTCCTCCCACTCCGGGCAGATTAACCCTGGATCATCTGATTTCTGGGCTCCTCTGGATTTGGGTTCTGAACAATCCTCACTCTCCAGTTAACACGTCATCTCAGAGGACCAGTATTTGGAGACTGATTAGATTACAACTCTATACTACCTATGCCCTTCCTAGTCACCTTGCAGAGATTCAGGTCGCATTCAAAGTGTCACATTCACAAATCATTTCCCTATGTGGAGCTGACCTCTTTGACTCCTTGTCCTGGAGGACAGTCTACTGAGAGGGGAAAAAGTCTTTGTTTTGGAATGAAGAAGACCTGCCTTCCAAGCCCTACTTCCTGGTTGTGTGGCCTTGGAAAAGTGACTTGACCTCTCCCTGTTTGGCTTCCTAACCATGAAGTGGGCACGATGACTTCGGCCTCACCGGGTCACAGTCACAAGCCACGGTCTCAGTAAAGCAGCTCTGACCGTGCCTGGCACCAGCAACTGTGTCATAAATGGGAGCAGTACTACTATGATATTTCTTCCATTGCAAAAGATTTTTCATTGTAATGATTCTGAAATCAAATGTGTCTTAAAATTGATGGGTCCATTAATGTAGTCCCCTCTCTGTCTGTCTCAAAAAGCTGTTTTAAATCAATTGTGCATCTCCCAGTTGCAGACATCTGGAAGCGAGGTAGTAAATCTTTATTTTGTTACAGAAAGTGACACACTCTGACATTTAACCTCAGATTCTAGGAATCTCTCCCCCTTGGGGTTAGAATCCTTTCTGAAGGGAAATTGAGGATCAGGGATGTAAGAGGACTGACCCCTGGGTCACGCAGCTCGTCCTGTCATCCCACTATAAAATTAATTGCTCATTTGAATATGTCTGGAGAAAGACTGGCAAATTCTTCCTCCTCGGACATCTTTTCTCCACACTATTTTCATCCTCACTGAGGTCATTTTTTGTTTCATTGGTTTTAGAGAGAGAGGAAGAAGATGAGGGGGAGAGAGAGAGAAACAAACATAGAAGCCATCGGTTGCCTGTCCCACATGCCCCAACAAGGGACAGAACATGTAAACTAGGCATGTGCCCCGAGTGGAAATCAAACCCACGACCTTTTGGATTATGAGAAGATGCTCCAATCAAATGAGCCACACTGTCCAGGGCCTGTACTTGGTTTAAATAGCCACCAAGTACCAGGCATGTGCAAGGTGCTTTCACACAAATCATCTTACAGAATTTATTTTTCCCCATAACCTTGGGAGGTATTCTTTTCCCACAGATGAGAATTTCAAACTCAAAAAAAGTACTTGTCCAAAGTCACACAGCTAGGAAGTTGCAAAGACTCAAACTTAGGTCTCTTTGACCCCAAAGTCCACCTTTATTTTGTATCACACTCTTCCCGACCATCCTGAGTCAAAGAGCACGGATTTGTTGTGAGCTGAACAAGAAGAGGACAGACTTGTCCATGTGTCAAGTGGAGGTCAGTGGTCTAGCTTCCAGATCGAAGGCAGGGGAAGCTCCTTTGAGCTTCCATGACTGTAGCAAAAGGAGCCCCGTCTAAACCCACACGAGCTCTGCGGATTCCTGCTTCATGTCCCAGCACTTAGGCCCGAGAAACAAGGCATGAAACCCGGGCAAAGCCGAATAGTCTAAAGCTCCAAACAGATACATTCCCTGAGCGTATTCTGCTTACAAAGTTTGTTTGGAATGTTCCAGCCCTAAAATCAGACTCTCCTGCCCGCAGTTGACTGGTCCTGGAATTTCTAGAATTCTTTTCCAAAATCTGCCCTTTCGCTAAATGAAAGCTTGGAAATGGAGGAACGAAGGGAAGGTAGAGCAGTGAGGGGAGGAAATCAAAGAGTGTTAGTGTTTTGTCTTAGCAGATGAAAGTCCTTGTAGGGTTCCTAAGTGCAAGTTAGGTGCTACTCATTATCACACTCCCTGCTCAAGGAGTCTGCAGCTGGTAACAGGGATCTTGCAATGCTTTTGCCTGTTTTCTTTCTGACAAGTGCCTTTCCTAACTGAGCAAATGCTATCTTTGGCCACTGAATCAATAAATGATACTATATGCATAAAGGAAAATGTCTAAAAATAAAAAAAATTAAATCAGCTGTTTGTTGCATTTATTTCAATTATGTTTAGAGCTACCAAAGCCCTTTTCTAAAAACTTTCTTTTCCTGACCATGTCGGTGGGGTTCTGAGGGAAAGTCCTGAACCTTTGCAACCACTGCGTGTTCACGCTGAAGGGTGGATGGGGAAGGCGTGTTGCCAACAACAGACCTTTCTGTGAATTTGGAAGCTTGCGAACTTGATGAATATTACAAAAACAATACCATTTGAAGACCTGCTGTTAACCACCCCAGGTGCTGAGATGCCAAAGTTGGGGGACCCATAGGAGTATGAGAGACATTAAAATGGAACCCAAATCACCAATAGTGATGTTTACCATCCACTAAGCTCGTACTGTGTGCCAGGCATGTGTAAGTCCAGTCGCAGGTAATAGTGCCAAATTGAGTTTAATTCTTGGTACCCTTATCAAAAATTAATGGACCATAAATATGAGGACTTATTTCTGGCCTCTATTCTACTTTGTTAATCCATATTTCTCTTCTTACGCTGATACCACAGTCGTGACAGTGTAGGACGCTCTGAAATCTGGAAGCATAAGTCCTCCAACTTTGGCCCCTCATCTTGTTTTTTCTTTTTCGGGATATTTTAGCTACTCTGGGTCCCTTACATCTCCACATGAATTTTAGGATTAGCTTGTCAATTTTGAAAACAAAAACAAAAACAGCTGAGATTTTGACAAGGATTGCATTGAACCTGTAGATTGTTTGGGGGATGTTGCCATCTTAGTAATATTACGCTTTTTGATCCCTGAGTATGGAATGCTCACTTTTTTTCAGTGACATTTTGTAGCTTTCATTGTTCAAGTCTTGCCCTTTTTTGGTTAAATTTATTCCTAATATTTTACCCTTTTTTGAAGCTATTATAAATGGAATTATTTTCTTAATTTCCTTTTTAGGTTGTTCATTGCTAGTGGTTTTTGCATATTGACTTTGCACCCTACAATTTTGCTTAATTTGTTTATTAGCTCTAAGTTTTTTTCCCTGTAAAATCTTTAGAGTTTCTGAATATAAGATCACGTCATCTATAAATAGAGATGGTTTTACTTCTTCCTTTACAATTTGCCTAAGTACTCTGGCCAGAACTTCCAGTAGCATTTAAAATAGAAGTGGTAGGAACAGACATCTTTGTCTTCCTCCTGATCTCATAGAATTTGTCGTGTAGCAGGAAAGACAAGCAACTAAACAAACTTATTTCTTTCATAGGAAGTTCAGTGTGGTATGTAAGCCTCTTGCTGGGTGACCTAGCTCAGCCCAGACATTAGTGCATACGTAGGGAAGCAGGTCCCCGGAAGAAGTAACATCTACACTAACAGTGGTAAAGATTCAGTAGAAGTGAGTCAGGGGAAGAGTGGGAGCAGAGGAAGAGAGACAGAGAGAGCCCTGGCCCTGGCCAGGTAGCTCAGGTGGTTAGAGCATCATCCCAATACACCACGACTGTTTGTTCACTCCCCGGTCAGGGCACACATAAGAGTCAACCAATGAATGCATCAATAGGTGGAACAACAAATCGATGTTTCTCTCCCTCTTTCCCTTTCTCTCTTTCTAAATTCAATAAATTTTTTTAAAATTTAAAAAGAGAGCCCTAGCTTTTCACAGTGGCAGTATCCTAGCCAATGAGGTTTATCCGAGGCATGATTATTGCTCATTGAAAACTTTTCTCAAAAGGAGAGAGCCCTCCTGGAGAGAAACACTTAAATCAAGCAGATGTCCAAGGGAACAGTGGGAAATGGGCTGGGGAGAGAAGAGACGCTCCAGTGTGAAGGATCTTCAATGATAGGCTATTTTTTAAAAGATATTATTTTTAGAGAGAGGGGAAGAGAAGGAGAAAGAGGAGGAGAGAACTATCAATGTGTGGTTGCTCCTCTGATTCCCCATACTGGGACCTGGCCTGCAACCCAGGCATGTGCCCTGACTGGGAATTGAACTGGTGACCCTCTGGTTCGCAGCCCATGCTCAAGCCACTGAGCTACATTGACCAGGGCAATGATAGGATATTTTACTTTTTAAAGATTTTTTTCTATTTACTTTTGGAGAGAGGGGAAGGGATGGAGAAAGAGAGGGAGAGAAACATCAATGTGCGAGAGATACATCAATTGATTGCCTCTCACACGCCCCCAACTGGGGACCTGGCCTGAAACCCAAGCACGTGCCCTGACTGGGAATCAAACCAATGACCTTTCCATTTGCAGGCCAGTGCTCAATCCACTGAGCCACACCAGCCTGGGAGACTGGTTATTTTAAAGGCAATGGGGAGCCATTGAAGGTACTTGAGCATTGAAGTAACGAGATCAAATCTGTGCTTTAGGGAGATTAATCCTGCTACAATGTGCAGAATAGATTGGTGTGGGAGAGGCTGGAGGCTGGGAGAACAATTTAGAGTCTATTACAAGAACGAGCAGGCGCATCTGTGTATCTGTTAGTTTTAAAATGCCTTTTCTAAATAACCCTGTAACTGTCAAGTTTTGTTCTTTTTCCTCTTTAAAGCAGCTATTTGTGGGTGTGCAGTAACCCAACAAAAATGTCTTTAGGAATCATCTCAGGCCCGCTGTCTGGGGGCACACAGCAGGGTCATTGTCTCCGCTCTGTAGCCCTTTGTCCCAGGACGCCCATTCCCTGCACAAAAACTTTCCTGGCCCAGAAGCAGACTGCTGTGGTTTAGCAGATACTACTGTCCCAGGCTCTGCCTGTCTGCCCAAGTTTGGGAGAAGCAGGTAGAAAAAAGACTGACCTTCCAGTCTCGGGTGATTTGAAACCCTCTGTCTAATCACAGCCAGGTATTGGCAGAGAGGGTCCCTGCCCAGCTCAAACTCAATACTTTCCAATAACTTTTACCTGGGCCCCCTGGTGCTCTTAAAGACTGCTGTGCTGCACTGCCTTAATTGATCTCAGAGAAACATAAATGTATTCATTCTTTCCAGCTTTCCACTTCTTGCCTTGGGAGGCACGTGGGAGTAAAAGAGAAGGGGGGAAAAAAACCCAAAGATTAAGGTGTGAGTATCCACAACCTTGAATAGAAGCGTCTGTGAACTGGGCACAGAAGGGGAGGAGAGGGTGACGGCTGTTGCCCCAGCAGAGATAGTTCTCCCATCTCTTCAGTTCCTGGCACACTTCACCTTTGACCCGACGGCTGGCCCCCTTCTTGTTTAATGACTGGTTTTTCCACTTCACTCTGAATCCCCACGCCTACTTCTCCTCTCCACCAGAGACTCTCCATTTAACTTCTGTAGTTTGTCTCTTATATTTAAAGCCAACAAACAAAAACTCATTGACCACACGGCCCCCTTCAAGCACTACCCACCTCTCTGCTTTTCTTCATGGTAAGATTCTTCAAAAGTGCTGCCGGGGAGGCTTGGGAACCATGTGGGCGGGGACAGAGTGGAACTCGGGAAAGGCTCTGAGATGTGGAAGAAGAGCATGAGTGGAACAAAACTCGGCATTCTCCAGAGGACGAGAGCAGGACCCTGTTTCTATGACGTATCATACACAGTGTCCAATATGTCATAAAATCGTTAGACCTCAGCGAAACAGGAAACTGCCCTGGAAATGGAGAGAAAGATCAGTCAATAGCAAGAAACCTGCCATGACCCAAACGTTGGAATTAGCCAGGGATTTAGGATAACATCGGTAAGTGTGTTAATGATCTACAGGAGAAGATGTAAATAGTGGCTGAAGAGAGAGAAAATTTTAGGAGATATTTTAAACTATAAAAGGAGAACCAAAAGGAAAACCCAAAGCTGAAAATACAGCATCTCAATCAACAATGCTTTGGATGTGATTAACGTTATGTTGGATACGACCAAGAAAGGGACCAGTGAACATTAAAACAGACCAATAAATATCACCCCAAAAGAAAGAATGAAAGACAAAATATCAGCAAAAAGAAAAAGAAATTAATGTCCAAAGGGCAATACAATTCTAGTCTTTGAAGTTATCTTTTCCATTAGATGAAATTCTCTTGCATTGCTATTGGACAAAAGTCACTCGCGTTGCTGTTTTCTACAAGTTAACTTCTGTCAAAGTACTCTCCACTGAACAACTGGGTAGTCACTGATAGGGCTGCTAGGCAATGCCCCCAAACACTGAAAAGACATGCAATTATTCTTTTTGCTTATTTCCAAATTTTGGATAGGTTTTCTTTAACAAGATTTAAGAGTTAAGGCTTAAAAGGAGAGAAATGTGGCTTCTAAGAACTTTGTTTTCTTTCCCTCCCTCCCTCCCTGCCTCAAACATTTCCACAGCACTCTGTACGTACCAAGCACTATGCTAAACATTTTACAGATATAAACTCACTTAATCATAGTTGTCCCAAAGCTGATCTGGGGGAAAAATTTTTTTGTGGGATATAACTTCCTAGAGGGATCCTGGAAAAAAATAGCATTCCTGAGAAAATGCTTAAGCAGTTTTCAATGAGTTTTAATAGGATTAAGACATTCTGGGAAACTAGCTATTGACATACCCAACCGACTTGTATCTGAGAGTCTGGAGTCTTCTATCTAGTCTAAAGTCTAGTAATCCTAAACTAGCCATTTTTTCTTTCTTTAACTGTTAGTTATCCATTTTCTCTTTTCCATAATAGAGCAACTTTTAAAATTTGGCCTACTAAAATCCTTTTCCTTTGTAACAAGATTATAGTAAAACTTTAACACATGCTATTAACTAAATTATCTGTAAAACCTGATTTCCTGCCCCGGCTGGTGTGGCTCAGTGGTTTGAGCACCAACCTGCAAACCCCAAGGTCAATGCTTTGATCCCCAGTCAGGGCACATGCCTGGGTTGTGGGCCGGGTCCCTGGCTGGGAGCGAGTGAGAGGCAGCCAGTTAAAAATAATCTAGTTTTTTTAGTAATCCTCATAACAACCCAAGAGATGTAAGTGTGAGGCTTTACCTTCCTTTCCCACTCGGTTTTCGTGAATCAGAGCCCGAAACACCTCCCTTCCCCAGGAAGATGGGACCTGGCCTCTCAGGCCAGATGTCTGTGGCAGACACAACACACATGCCTGGATTCACAAG
Source organism: Tonatia bakeri (assembly GCA_004024845.1). Classification (NCBI taxonomy): domain Eukaryota; kingdom Metazoa; phylum Chordata; class Mammalia; order Chiroptera; family Phyllostomidae; genus Tonatia; species Tonatia bakeri. The sequence goes on from PVIA01011135.1 coordinate 37,317, forward strand.
TACCTGTGAGGGAAGAGGTGTTTTGCCTCCAGTTCAGACCAGAGTGATCACAGAAGACCATCTACCGAGGTGCAGAGTATCCGTAGAGGTTCAGACATACTGGAATCATGCTGGTGGAAAGAGGGGTTTACAAACAAGGGGAAATAACCTTGGGCTTCAAGGAAACCCTGAACTCTTCACCTCCCCTCCCCCACCAAAAATATATTGCTGTTGACGAAGTCACTGAGGACGGAGGAGAAGAGAGGTTGCCACGGCTTTTTGTGGAAACAAGACCATCAAATGAGGTGCAGACCTGAGATGCCAGATCTTGAAGAGCTGGGACTGATGCCCAAACCTTTAAAAGATAATAAACTAGGTCCTGAAGAATCAGCAGGTAACCCTTCCTTATCAGGACAACCTCAGAAGTAGCTGGGGCTTGTGGCGGGTCAAATTTGAGACCACTTCATTCCTTCTGATCTCCCCTCTTACCTTCCCCATAGGCGGCAATGGTCGTTGTTGGGGACCAGTACCAGACTTCCTAAAGCTTTGGGGGATTGTAGCTGAAGAGAGGTATTTAGTGGTGGTCTGCAACTGTGAGGGTCCCATTATCTGATGTCAAAAGACCCCATTCTTTTTCTCTTATTCATTCATTCATTCATTCATTCATTGTTTTGAGGCCCCCATTCTTAACTCTGAGGTTTGCGAGACGGGGCTTTGATGGCTCAGGTTTGCAGTGGACTCTGAGAAGGGGAAGCTGGGGCGGGGTAACCATGGAGAGGGAGCCTCTGGGAGATGTGATAAATGTTAGCTTTCCATTGTGGAAGCCTGCAAAGATTTACCAGGAAAAAACAGCAGAGAAACATAAATTACCCTCAGAGTCTAAAGCAGAAGATTCTGGCTGTAGGAATCAGCTCTCCGTGGGTTCTTGTGGGATCTTAGTGAAAAATCAGGTGTTTCCAAAAGCAAGTTCCCTATCAGAATTTCCTGGGGCTACTTATTTGAAATGCGATTCCTGCACTCTACCTAGATTAGAATTCTGGGGGCGGGGCCCAAGAATCTGCATTTTAATGATCTGGCTTGCAGACTTACCATGTGCGGAACTTGGGGGTGAAGCTGGAAGAACTGCTCAAGTGTGTGATGAGAGACAGAGCGCAGAGGCTTGGTGCAAGTTCTACGGTTGAAAGTCTCTTAAACGTTCAGGGGAAGTGAAAAGTCAGCCTCTGGGAAAAAGGACAACTCCTGGGTGTGAAAACTATAGGGTGTCTTAAGATGTTCACTGACTTGTTTTGCTTCTACTTGACGGCTCTAAGATAAGGATGGAACAGACCGGAGGCAGCCTTTAGAAAACATTCCTATTTTTAATTATAAGATTACTTAATCCAACAAAAGATAATCTAATATAAAATATCTAATCTAGCCAGACTAACAATCCTATTTATGTGCACTACATTTACACAAGCTTTTTGGGCTGAGGTTAAAGGCCACAGTATCTTAACCTCTAAGTATCTTATTGGGGTGGATGCTTGTGATGGTCCATTAGTTGCCTTGTAGATGTGGAAGCTTTTCACCCTTTTTCCAGCCGCTGCCTAGGTTTCTGGAGAGTGGAGGAGTGACGTGCCCTCCTATGTGGGAGCAGGTGTCCTGGAGCTATAAAAACTCAGCCATCTTATACTCTATCAGTGTATAAAAAAGGGGGGTTCCCACTTCTGTCCATGGTGTCCCCAGGGGTGGTGTTATTCACACCTTCAATGTATATGATTGGCTATAAGCAATTTGTGATAGTTTACTTCTTTCTAGTAACAAGCCCAGGCCAAAGAGGTATGTTGTACTGACATGGTAGAGCGCCATCTAGTGATTTGTTATTAGACTAGGAAAGTGTGAGATTCATAAAATCCCTGATTGCTACTTGCGTCTTTTTTTTTTTTAGATTTTATTTACTTATTTTTAGAGAGAGGGGAAGAGAAGGAGAAACAGAGAAAGAAAAACATCCATGTACGAGAGAAAGGTTGCCTCTCAGGCGTGTGACCTGAACAGGAACTGAACACATGAGCTTTCAGTTCGCCGCCTGGTGCTCAATCCGCTGGGCCAGATCAGCCACGGCTACTTGTGTCTTAAGTATTTGATATTTACATATGCAGAAACAACTAGAAATCTCCTTATAGTTTGACAGCTTGATACATTAATGATAAATTCAACTAAGCTTTTATTTTCCTTTATTGCCAAAAGAGTTCTGGCCTTTATATAGTTCACTTCCTAGTGATCTGATTATTTATAGAGTGGAAAATAGTACATAAAAATGTCATGCAATTATCATCGACAATGAAGCAAATATGGAGAAAGTCTTGAGAACTGTAGGCATCATAAAGCATCTATTCATTATAAAAATGTGAAGGATGGTGACTGTAGAAACCCTTTAATGCTGAGAACGGTTATTGCTGTACTATAAAACTAGACTTAAATCAACTGCTAAAACTTTTAACAATAAAATTGTAGTTACACTCATGCCTGTTGTTAAAATTTCCATGTTCTTTATAAAAGTTTGTTCTTGTATTCCAAAAATGTATCCTATGATGGAACTCTTCAGCTTTGGCATAATATTGATTTTAACAAAATGTGCATTTTCTGCACATCTGCTTGGAACCTGTTTGCCCAACTCTGGTTTGAATACTGAGTATAAATAAAGGAGAAAGACATAGCTCCTGTCTTCAAAGAAATTTTCAAAGTAGAGATGAGTGTGTATATATATATAATTAGAATATAGTAGAAAATACATTCACTATAAGTGGCCTATGGGGCTTATGTTTTGGGAGGTCTGGGCCCAAGGTTTTGGGGACTCAGATAGTTTCTAACAGATAATCAGATAATAAATACTGAGTCCCACTAACCAGAAATGCTTCCTGGAAGAAGTCACATCTAAACTAAATCAAAGAAAGGATCAGAGCTGGCCAGCTAAAGGGCTAAGGGTAGACACGCAAGGTGGAACGGGCGAAAGAAGAGCGGAAGGAAACCGTGGTTCCACACCAAGGGGGCAGAACATGCGCAAAGGTCCTAAGAAGAGAGAAAGAATACAGTCCCTTTAAATCTGGAAGCATACAAGCCCCCTTACTTACACCTTTTCAAGTACAGACACTCTGGGAGTCAGCCTCCACGATGGCCCCCAGCGATCCTCAGCCATTAGTTCTCACACAATCGTGTAGTCCCCTCCGACACTGAACTGGGGCGACCTGTGTAACCAACACGGTAGTGTGGAAACTATGGTGTATGACTTCTGAGGTCAGATCATGAAAGAGGTTGTGGCTTCTGTCTTGTCTTGCTCTGTTTTGGATCATGTGCTCTGGAGGAAGCCAGCTGCCACTTCATGAGGACACCCAAGTGGCCCTACAGAGAGGGCGACGTGGCCAGGAACTGAGGCCTCTCACCAATAGCCACGTGAGGGAGTCTTCCTCAAAAACAGATCTCCAGTTCTGTTGACTGTAGTCTTGGCTGATATCTGGACCACACCTTCCTGCAAGACCTTGAGCCAGAACCACCCAAATAAGCCACTCCAGATTCCTATTGCACAGAAATGGTATGAGATAAATGTTTGTTGTTTTCAGTTAATAAATTTTGGGAGTAATTACTACTAAGCAATAAAAAACTAATATACTTCTCGATGTGCTCAAAGACACCTTCCAGAACAAAAGGAATCAGCTTTATCTCAAGTACTGGATTACTTTATAGCTAGGTTGGTAAATTTGTGCTTAGTTTGTAAGGTATTTTACCAAGGTTCTTAATCCCATTTTATATAGGAAACACAAAAGAAGTGCTGAAAGAATGAGGCAAATGATAGAATCAAAAGTGGGTATGATAGCAAAAGCTGAAAACGACGAGAAAATTCCGGAGGACAGAGGGCACGCCAAGCGAGGAGGAGAAGTGGTGGGTGAAATGGAGAAGTCTCTGGGTCTGTGCCTCGAGGGTCAGTGTGAAGAAATTTTTTACCGGTCTCGGCCATCCCGGGGTATTCATTGCTTTCGGATGTTCATTAAACACGCATAATACACAGAATCTACCATGAATCTGTGGGGATAATAGACAACATGGCTAACCCTCTCGTGGGGAGAGCCCATGGCTGACCCTCTGGTGGGGAGATCCCCGTTCCTTTGTCCCAGTGGGTTTTTATTGAGAAAGTAGACACAGTTTGTGGATTCACAGTCTGGCAGAAGGGATCAAAGGGCACAGGTAATTTACAAAGATGCTAACAGAGTTCCTGTTGCGATTCCAGGCAGAGATTGGGGTTTTATCATATGAAAAGGACTACATGGCTCAAAGGCCTAGTTTTGGTTTCCTGTCTGTGCTTTTAAATTCTAGGTTAATAACATCTTCCAGCAAACAGATCTCACAGGATCTTGCATATTCTATGTCCCAGGCCTGATTACCCCGGGGGTCTGCCGTCTTCAGTCTGAGCTGCCCCTTTGGCTGTTTGCTTAGCCCTGAAAAGGGCAGGAGACAGAGGCAGCCAGGAGACTTGGATTTCTCACATCTAAGTAAAAAGACTCAGACTAAGAGGGGGCAGGGGTTGATGTCAATGACCCTGAAAGGGACTTTCCACAGCCCTTTCATTTCCACAGCCTTGTGACTCTTATTCCAGAGGCCCTTATGTGGTCAGCACCTGTCTTAGGTCCATTCTCTATCTTAGAGAATTGTTACCTGTCGTTGGTTAACTGATCAAGCATTAAAGGCCAGGCACAGAACAGGTAGCGTTCATGCCAGGGAAATAAGTTTTGTCTCCTTAGTGGCTCCTGGTCTGGAGGTCTCTCACTCAGCCTAAGTCCCAGGGGGTTACAGCTTCCTGAGACCAGGCAGGGCGGCCCTCAACAGGTCACCACCAAGGCTGTGTGCCTGTTGTGTGTTTTTTAATCCTCACCTGAGGACATGTTTATTAATTTTAGAGAGAGAGAGGAAGGGAGAGAGATAGAGTGAAACGTTTATCAGTTGCCTCCCATATGCACTCCAGCCATGGACCAAACTGACAACCTAGGGATGTGCCCTGACTAGGGACCAAACCCACAATATTTTGGTGCACAGGACAGTGTTCCAACCAACTAAGCCACCCGGCCAGGGCTGTGCCTATTATTATCTTTCGAGGCTCAGAGTTTGAGGACTTAAAGATAAGACCCAGCAAAGAGCCACCAGGGGCTCACGGGAGACCACTCCTTGGCTTTAAGACCCGTTTTGATCTGCACAGTGGCACAGTGAGCAGGAGCTGGCGTCTACAGACGCCCTTGGCTGCTCCGTGGTCCCTCACTGCACCTGTAGGGAGGAGGCTTATCTGCTGCAGCAGATTTTTCTCTTTCTTTACTTTTCTTTAAAACTAGGAAACAAATTTATTTCAGTAGTGCTATGCATCAAATCACAATAAATGCACAATGAATAAATATATCATGGCTAGAAGAGATTTTTTTTAATTTTTTAAAATATATTTTATTGATTATGCTGTTACAGTTGTCCCATTCTCCCCCCTTCACTCCCTTCCAACCTGCACACCCTCTCCCACCCATATCTGCCCCTTTAGTTCATGTCCATGTGTCATAAGTTCTTTAGTTTCTACATTTCCCATACTATTCTTGCCCTCCCCGTCTATTTTCCCTCTACCATCTATGCTACTTATTCTCTGTACCTTTTCCCCCTCTCTCCTCCTCCCACTCCCCTGCTGATAACCCTCCATGTGATCTCCCTTTCTGTGGTTCTATTCCTGTTCTAGTTGTTGGCTTAGTTTTTGTTTTTGTTTTTTAGGCTCAGTTGTTGATAGTTGTGAGTATGTTGTCATTTTACTATTCACAGTTTTTAATCTATTTCTTAGATAAGTTCCTTTAACATTTCATATAATAAGGGCTTGGTGATGATAAACTCCTTTAATTTGACCTTATCTGAGAAGTACTTTATCTGCCCTTCCATTCTAAATGAAAGCTTTGCTGGATAGAGCAATCTTGGATGTAGGTCCTTGCCTTTCATGACTTGGAATACTTCTTTCCAGCCCCTTCTTGCCTGTAAGGTCTCTTTTGAGAAATCAGCTGACAGTCTGATGGGAACTCCTTTGGAGGTTACTGTCTCCTTGTCTCTTGCTGCTTCTAGGATTCTCTCCTTCATTTTTACGTTGACTAATGTAATGATGATGTGCCTTGGTGTGTTCCTCCTTGGGTCCAACCTCTTTGGGGCTCTCTGAGCTTCCTGGACTTCCTGGAAGTCTATTTCCTTTGCCAGATTGGGGAAGTTCTCCTTTATTATTTGTTCAAATAAGTTTCCCACTTGTTGCTCTTCCTCTTCTCCTTCTGGTACCCCTATAATTCGGATATTGGAACATTTAAAGATGTCCTGGAGGTCCCTAAGCCTCTCCTCGTTTTTTTGAATTCTTGTTTCTTCATTCTTTTCTGTTTGGTTGTTTCTTTCTTCCTTCTGATCCATTCTATTGTTTTGAGTCCCAGTTTCCTTCCCATCACTATTGGTTCCCTGTGCATTTTCCTTCATTTCTCTTATCGTAGCCTGCATTTGTTCATCTAATTTATGACCAAAATCAACCAATTCTGTGAGCATCCTGATCACCAGTGTTTTAAACAGTGCATCTGATAGGTTGGCTATCTCTTGGTCGTTCAAAAGGATGGGTTCTGGGGCTTTGATTTGTTCTTCTGTTTGAGCCATCTCTCTTTTTTTTGGGGGGGGGGGTCTGGTTGCACCTGTTACAGTAAGGGGCAGAGCCTTAGGTTTTCACCAGGGTGTGGCACCCCAATCACTGGGTTGTGACGTTGTATGTGGGGGCAGGGTCGAGGGGAACAATGGCAGTTGCTCTGTTCTCCGTGGGACCTTAGTCCCCTGTGCTGCTTCCCCCAAGCAAACTGGGCCCCTCTGGTGCCAATTTCCGTGTGGGTGGGCTTGTGCACACCGTGGGACCCTCCAAGAACCTCCCCTGTGAAGTTGGGTGTCTCTCTGTTCGCCTCAACTCCCACAGTTGTCCACAATCAATGTCCCGAGGCTCTATTTCCCAGTGCTATGATCCTGGGTTGCGCGCACTGCCTTGCTTTACAATCACTGCCTCACTGGGTCTGCCGGTTGCCAGTTGCCACCCCTGGGCTGGGGTCTGCCAGCTGCTGCCTGCACACTCAGGGTCCACCCACTGTGGTCTTGCATGCCCCGAATGCCTCATGCATCCCCGGATGCCTTACTCGCCCGGTCCCACCGCTCTCTGCTCTCCGCGCTGCAACCCGCGCCGGGCTGCTCGTCTCCGCCCCTCCTACCGGTCTGGATGCACGGGTCTAATTCAACTTCTTGGTTGTCCAACTTCCATTCAGATCAATTTTCCGTCATTACTGGATGTTATTCTGTTTCTAAATTGTTGTTGTCCCTATTGTGGTTGTGCTTGGAGGTACAGTGCATCCACCTATGCCTCCACTTTGGCCGGAAGTCCTAGAAGAGATTTTTTGCCATTAACCAAGGCAAGGGTTTAATGTAGATAAAGCTAGATTTGAGTTGTTTTCTTTCTTTTTGAAGAAATCATAATATTCTCCGGCCAAGATGGAGGTATAGGTAGTCGCACTGTGCCTCCCCGCGCAACCAAAACTAAGGACAACAAAAACTGAGAAACAAAAAACAACCAGAACAGAGAGAAATGAACTGAACGGAAGTCGGACTACCGTACATCCAGACCGGTAAAAAGCGGCAGAGTCGGAGGCCTACGGAGAGGGGTTGAGGGGTCCCTGCAGGAAAGAGCGCTGGCTGGCAGACGCAGCACGCAGGGTGCAGAAGGCAGCTGATGGACCGGTGTCAGACCCTGGGCGCGGGAGGCAACGAGCAGACCCAGTGAGGGGCGCAAGGCAGCTGGCTGTCCGCAGCCACACATTCGCGAGCAAACTAAGCGAAAACGGGCAGCAACACAGACTGCATGGCCCAGGGCCCCAGCCCCGGGAAACAAAGCCTAAGAGCACAGACTGAAAACACCTGTGGGAGCTGAGGCCGGGAGATTCTCTCAGCCTCACAGGAGACTTCTCGGGGAAACCCACAGAGTTCGAGAAAGTACACAAGCCCACCCGCCCAGGAGCCAGAACCAGAAGGGCCCAGTTTGCTTGTGGGAGGCGGCAAGGGGGACGGAAGTCCTGGAGAGAGCGGAGCAGGCGCCATTGTTCCCTCTCAGACCCCGCCCCCACATACAACATCACAACCCAGCGACTGGGGTGTCCTGCCCTGGTGAACACCTAAGGCTCTGCCACCCATACGTAACATCCACAACCAGATCAAAGGAAAATAAAAAATAAAAAACAAATAAGATGGCTCAAACAGAATTAAAAGCCCCAGAGCAAATTTTTTTTTAAGTGACCGAGGGATAGCTAATCTATCAGATGCACAGTTCAAAACACTGGTGATGAGGATGCTCACAGAATTGGTTGACTTTGGTCATAAATTAGATGAACAAATGCAGGCTACGATAAGAGAAATGAAGGAAAATGCACAGGGAACCAATAGTGATGGGAAGGAAACTGGGACTCAAAACAATAGAATGGACCAGAAGGAAGAAAGAAACAACCAAACAGAAAAGAATGAAGAAACAAGAATTCAAAAAAACGAGGAGAGGCTTAGGGACCTCCAGGACATCTTTAAATGTTCCAATATCCGAATTATAGGGGTACCAGAAGGGGAAGAGGAAGAACAACAAATTGAGATCTTATTTAAACAGATATTAAAAGAAAACTTCCCCAATCTGGCAAGGGAAATAGACTTCCAGGAAGTCCAGGAAGCTCAGAGAGCCCCAAAGAGGTTGGACCCTAAGAGGAACACACCAAGGCACATCATCATTACATTAGTCAACGTAAAAATGAAGGAGAGAATCCTAGAAGCAGCAAGAGACAAGGAGACAGTAACCTCCAAAGGAGTTCCCATCAGACTGTCAGCTGATTTCTCAAAAGAGACCTTACAGGCAAGAAGGGTGCCGCGGCCAGCGAGGCAGTGGGTTCGAGACGCGCAGTGACGGACTGAAAAGAGAGAGCGACCAGTTGCTCTGATGGCAAAAGGCAAGTTTATTGAAAGCTTAAATCATTATATAGTACTATGTTCTAAAAATAGAATGCTTACTTCATCACATGAATCTTTGTTCAAAAACAATTTACATACCCCTCCGGGTCATGTACCCATACATCTTGGGACATGTCAAAAACATCCTGGTTTAAATTAACCTCTAGGAACATAACATGCAGCCTTAGGGCTTTGATATTTCCTTGCTTTCATCTTGGGCCAATCTAATAACAAACAAGCCTGGGACAATGTTAGGTCACCTCCCCCGAGGTCGAGGAACAGGCCCAAGCATCGTTTTCACAATGCAGGACCCTAGCCTCTCGACCCCCTCTTGGGGGCTGGGTTCCCTACAGAAGGGGCTGGAAAGAAGTATTCCAAGTCATGAAAGGCAAGGACCTACATCCAAGATTGCTCTATCCAGCAAAGCTTTCATTTAGAATGGAAGGGCAGATAA